>LPNX010017165.1:764795-863624 GCA_001517045.1 Pseudotsuga menziesii
TTTAGTGCAGCTTTTATGTTGAAGATCATACTACTGAGAGCAGAGTATTTTGCTGAGGTATTGAACTAGTTAGTTGACAGAGAGTTCTATTGTTTGCATTCTCCACCAGTTCTCAGCCAAGAAGACCAGGAACAGGCTCGAGGTTCCTGAGGAAGCGTTGTTTGAGTGCTCTCCAAGAGATTGGTAGGGAGGAACAGCGTCCTAAAGCTATTGTCGTCTGTCCTCAACAGGTTCTAAATTATTTTATTTTACTGTGTTAGTTAAGTAAATCTTACTTAACTGCTATGTGAATGTTAATAGTTCAGTTTGTGAAATGTTTGAGTTAGTATTTTTATTAGATTGTTATAGAAATGAAATGGATTTAGAGAATAATGTGTTAGAATGAAAATGAATTTCTAAACTGTGTGTTTTAACACCTGGAAACCAAGCCGTACTCTAGCACAGATAGAATTCTTTAAGTAGATTAGAGAATGAAAAGTAGATAGGATTGTGTAACCGTAGATAGCAGAGTAATTTTTATTTCAATATTTAAAATATTATGGAAGCAAAACAGTGTTGTGATATAATTGTGTTTATTGTTTTTACTTAAGTATAACTAAATAAAAAAATGCAGAAAAGTAACAGTGAAACTACACTAGAGTTAAAGTATTAGTATACTGATACAAACAAAAGTTTATTTGAAGGTAAGAGTTAAGTATTTAAACCAATTATTAACCGTACAATATATCTTATAAACTATTTAATAAATTTTAAATTATTACTTAATACAAACTATATTAGGGTTATGTATATAAACCCTTGTTTATGAAAAGCAAACAAAGTTACAGAGTTAATGTTCTATTTTTCTTTACAGATTTCTGAATAACTATAATGTACAAAATAGTAATTTAAAACAAGTATAGATGTAAGCATTAAATAAAAGTAAAACTAAGAACTTCCTATTTGGAAACTATTTTATAATTTAATAAACAGGCTTATAATTTGAGCAGGACAAACCTGAGGGTCGAAACCCTAGCTTTTCATTTATCTTTTATAAATCAATTTATATAAGTTTTAACTATATAAATTGATAATTGTGTAAATAAAGTATACAAAAAGACTTTAAGCTATGCATTAGACTAATTGCAGCCTTATCTCTAAGACTTTATAATACATTTATAAACTCATTTATTTTAAATATTACATAAGCAAGTTAATACATACCCAAAACAATTGTAATGGTGAAATAGATGCAAACAAGAAACAGTGCTCAAAATGATAATTAATTTAAGAATACATTTATACAAGGATTTTTCATTTCTTGTAAACCCTAACTAATTTATTCTAACTGATAAGAGTTAAATTTAGATATTTACATTTCGACTGTTCCACAGTCTTTATCTTAATATTATTTACTATATTATAATCATAGCATAAACAATAAATCTCTTTACTGTCAATATAAAAAGGAAGTAAAAACCTATTTAATAGTATCATTGTTTATAGGTTAATAAAACCGTAACAAGACAAGATAGAGTTCAAATATATTAAAGAATTTAATTATAAAACCAATTGTAATCCATTGTCAAGCCATAAGGCTGAATCCCAAAATTAAAAGCTAATTACATGTCACGGCTCGAAGGCCGGTTTTACCCAATACATCAGTAAGGGTTTGCACTTAAAATTGGAAAGCAAACTACATTAAAATCTCTTAACTAACGAGAAACCGAACAGGCTTCTAAACACTGTACTTTCTCCTTCACAACCCTCATTGCAAGTAGGGTAAAACCCAGTTCGAAAAACAGGGCTTACCGGTTGTACCACAACTCCACCGAAGCCGACCTTTGTTGTCATTCCATTGAAGCTTGGAGTTGATAGTAGTTCCTGTAACAAATATACCACTGGGCGTTAGCACATAGCTCAGCCTTAAAAACTTATAAATCCTAACTGTATTGTTATCTTAACAAAGAGTTTTCGAATTAAAGAAGTCGAGTTTGTCTTTACCTACCAAAAGAAGAGAATTCGAGCAACGAGGTAACTGTCACCAGCTTCAACAAGTTTACACAGAGGGGTAAATCAATCTCTACACCGACTTGGAGTGGAGACGAAGTTATCAAGCTTAACTTCATAGGCCGTGACAAGCTGAAAGAGAAACAAGACTGAAACCTTGGACTGGGCGAGAGCCAAAACACAACAAACAATAACTACTTGCACAATAAGGTGCACAACTATGACAATGTACAATCTAAGACTGGGGAAGGCAACTGCAGCAAGAACAAACACAAGCCACGGAGCAAGCAGGCAGTGGAGAAGCCACTCATGGCTGCCAAGGAAAAATTTCACAGAGCAGCCACAGACCAGTGAAACCCACGGAGATAAATGGTAAAAGAATAGGGTTTCCAGCCTTTAAAAGTCACCAATGCATGGACGAGAGAAGTCCACGTGCCTCCAAATTTTTCTACCACGCATGGGTTTGGACTATAGTCCATCTGCGTGTTAAATAATCCGTTTATTATTGCATTGATATATAAACAACTACGCAACGACTATGACATATAGTTACGTATATGCACTAATTACAACTATATCATGATAATCGAAGACATCAAGGCTGGTAATAATTGATAGTAATGATATATAACCTTGACCATAGAGTATGGTTTATCAGCCTTTCCATCGGAACAATCCCAAAGTCGACCTTACAACGAAGTATTTGCAAATAACTTTTGGTGTGTATACTTTGCAAAATAACGTTAAAATAATTACATTTTTTATATTGAAGTTCAAACTGTATTATTTGAAACCTATAGTTTAGGGTTAGTTATAATTAATGGAGTTCAACTATAAAATAAAGGTATTTTAACTATGACAAGTAAACAAGCACAAGTCTCAACCTTGATGTAAGCCTTTACAAATAATAGTTGTATACTCAACTTGTCAATAATGATAATAAAAGATCCTATCATTATTGGCAAAGATAGTTGTGATTGTTTATGGTTGCTTGTTCTTAGCATAGTATGTGAATCTTGGTCATATTGGTTTCATTTAGTGTAGACCTTAGATTTGAAGTTCTAAGTAAAAAAAAAAAATCTACCTAAATAGTTATGATAAACTACAACTATTATAAGTGAGACAACTTGTTAATAGTAAAATTTACAACGAAGTAAACTATGCTCAAGGTTTATAATTATAGAATAACTTTGATAATAGATTTAACTTTGGATTAGACTTATGGAAATGATGGTAAACAATATTCCATCTTAAGACGATGTGTCAGACTTCAAGAACTGATTTTATAATGTCATGGACACTTCCATGTAGAATATTTCTATAGGCTGCAAGTAACAGTTATATTGGAACATTACGAAATAAAGGATTTTGTATATAGTTACAAAAATTCAAGTAGCAGGGCATTAGTTTAAGTACTGAAGTCTTTAACTTGATGCTTAACTTACTTACATGCAAACAATAGGTTAATAACTTCGAGGGCTAGTAAGAAAAGTCAAAATAGAAACTTGTACTCTATTGGAAATTGTTACTATCGAGATTCATAGGAACACTTTCTTGAATAAGAGACATCACAATTGAACACAACATTAGAGATTTAAGCATGTTAAAAATAGAAATAAATGTATTACGAAGAACATGAGTGCTAAGCTCACAGTAAGTATCTTTGTTCCACTAGGTATGATAAAGATAACGATCTTATATCTAAATGTGAATATTGTCTTAGAAATAAAAGCTATAGAAGACAAATTACTTTACCTCATACGAGCTTGCTTGTAAATAATTAGTTTATTTACTAGTAGTTTAACATGCAACAAATATACTTCTTGCTACTTATGATTTTAACTTCTACTTGATCGATCATTACCTGCTAAACCTGTAAGAACCAACAGTCCATCTGCGTTAGCATAAATGCTAAGTAAGCCCAAGTTTTTCAAAGATAGATTTCACCTACTTATCAAAAGTAAACTTGTTAGTAAAACAGAAAGAAAATATGAATACAGGGCAGTCTTATGTACATTACGAAAATGAAAACTATATTAGTTATCGTAATATAAAAACTGATTAATATTAAAATGCTAGACTGTTTCATTTTCCGCTAACCGCTAGCAGTTAGTAAACTGCGTATTCAGACATTTATGTTATCTTAAAAATTTTAAATTTTTACGAAATTTTGGGGTTTTGACAGTCTCACACAGATCCTCTTCTTCCGGAGAGGTGTTTTATGATGCTTGAGTCAAACCCTCAATCCTTCAAGGAGGCTTTCCAAGATCCTATATGGTAGACAACCATGGATGAGGAGTTTGATTCGCTACATGAAAACTAGACCTGGGAATTTGTCTCCTTACCTCCAGGAAGGAAGCTGGTATAGTGCAAATCGATCTACAAAACCAAAATAGCTGTTGATGGGACCACAACCAAGTACAAAGCTCAGTTGGTGGAAAAAGGGTATTCTTGGGTCCAAGGCTTGGACTGCAATGAGACATTTGCTCCAGTAGCTAGAATGGACTCCATCAGGCTGGTATTGGCCATTGTAGATTCCAAGAGATGGGAAGTACATCACATGGATGTGAAGAGTGCCTTACTCCATGGTGATTTGGAGGAAGAGATATATATGAAACAACATGAGGGGTTTATTGATGATCATTCCTTAGTCTGCACACTAAGGAAATCACTGTATGGACTCAAACAAGCACCAAGGGCATGGTACTCTGAGATGGATGCCTTCCTCATCTCCCAGAAGTTTGAAAGGTGAAAATCTGATTGTAATGTCTACATGAAGAAGAAGGAGGGGTTCTTGCTTCTAGTTGTATTGTATGTGGATGACTTTCTCATTACTAGCATCTCTGCAACTGGATTGAGCAACACCAAGTATGATCTTAATAAAGCATTCTCTATGAATGACTTAGGCCTATTAAGACAGTTCATTGGTCTTGAAGTAATTCAAAATAATTCGAGAATCGTGATCTCAAAGTCCAGGTATTCATCAGACATGCTTAAGAGATTCCACATGGAATATTGTAAAGCAGCCCCCTGTCCTTTTCTATTAGGCATTAGGATTGAATAAGGTGGTTCCACACCTTTGGTGGACATCACTCTCTATAGAAGCTCATTAGAAGCCTTATGTATCTCACTCATTCAAGACCACACATCTCCTATGTTGTGAGTGTTGCTTCCATATACATGCAGGAACCACATGAGATGCATTGGAAGGCAACAAAGAGTATCTTTCACTATGTGCAAGGTACTATTGATTATGGGATCCACTATGTTGTTGGAACACAACTGGATCTCACAGGCTTTACAGACTCAGACTGGGTAGGAGATGGAAATGATAGGAAATCCACCTCGGGTTTTCTATTCATGATTGGATCTGGGCCAATTTGTTGGTCTAGCAAGAAGCAAGCAACACTTGCACTCTCTTGAGTAGAAGCAAAGTAACGGGGAGCTATGAATGCAACTATTTAGGAATTTTGGCTGCATGGCATCTTGACAGAGTTCGGGATTCAAACTTCACCTGCATTAGAACTTTATTGTGACAACCATAGTACAATCAAGATCTCCAGTGATCCTGTTTAGAAGCAAAGGGCAAACCACATAGAGGTTCACATGCACTACATTCGGGAACTGGTGCATGACAGAACCATCATATTGCACTACTGTCTGGCAGAGGATTAGATTGTAGATATTTTTACCAAGTAATTTACCGAAAAGAGATTTGCGTTTCTCATGTCTCTTTTGGGCATTAAGGCCTGATTCTCAGTTCCTATTTTGAGGGGGGGTTTCCTACCTCATTTGTATTATGTCTCTTATATTATATATTGGGTGACCTATGGTCTTATTACCAGGGCCCACAATTGTCCAAGTTATGATTCAGGGGGGGTGTTAGGATTATTAATCCTCCCTTGATCATACTGTCTATTAGATTATTTTTTCCTAACTTAGCAACCTTAATTAATTAATTGGGTCCACTAGTACAATTCAGTCCACTTGACCTAATGGGGCCACATGTACCAATCATTGGAGTGTGGGGAACACTGCTAGAGGTTAACTGACACTTACTGCATGTGCATGCATCAGTTTGGGCACCTCCTAGACCAATCCCTACATTTTAGGAGCCACTGGGATTCCTGGAACCAACCTACTTCAATTAGTTGGAGTTAGTACTAGTTAGTCTCAATTAGCCCTTAGTTAGTTCACAAACAGTTAGCTAGTGCATGTCTTGCGTGGATAATGCATGGATGCATGTGGAGTAGGCGCCTTTTCCCACCTACCACACTCAGTTGCACTGAATTAACTAGCTGTCACTGTTTGTTTGAGTTGGTTGGACATATGGGAGTTGATTTTGGACTCCAATATTGATTGAGAGACCATGAGTTAGAGATTCAGTTAGATACAGTCATATCCACTTGGTATATTCGAATTACTCCCCATGCATTCGAATTCTTCCTATGTAAACTATTGTAACACTGGATATTATTATTGTGAATGACACTGTAAATTCATGAGCAATACTTGTCCATTTCCTATGTGGTTTGTTTTGTTCAGTTTGTATATTCATTCTCCATTCTTTTGCTGCAAACATTAATAGAACTATCTACTTGAATATCTAAATGGCATTCAAAATCTAATAGAAATACCATTATCGAAACATAGATAAGACTACCCTTCTTATGCAAATATAACTAAAAAGAAGTTGGTTGATAGCTCTGGCTCCTATGAAGATGACTCTATTGATCAACTTTTGAAAAAGGCAGGCAGGAAGTCTCAAAAGGAGGATCGAGAAGAAGAGGCTGATAGACTAAAGATGCAGGGTAGTCAGTCCAACATTGAAATGTCGTTTGGAAAAAGCAAGAGGACTCGGCCCACTAAGGGAGTCATTAATCCCTCCCTCTTAGGTAAATAATGTAGACCATATCTTAGAACTGCAGGGGGTGGGAAACCAAACCAAAGCATAAGCAGTTAAGGAATTATTGAAAATGGTTCCTTCTAACATTCTCTTGCTTCAAGAGAACAAGATCGAGGAGGAATCTCTTCTCGTGTTAAGTAAAAACAAATGGAATTTGAATGCTGGCAAAGCTGTCAGTGCGAGAGGCACATCTGGGGGTCTTGCAACACTTTGGAGCGTTAATAAATTTTAGCTAAATTGTTGGTTTGCCACACAACACTAGTTTTTTGCTGGTCTCTATCATATCTCCAACAAGATTTCCTTAGCCCTATTTAATTTCTACGTTCCTGTTAATTTCAATGAAAAAAAAGAATGTTGGAGAATGCTCTCAAACTTCATTGAACTCAATTCTCCTTCAAATATAATTATTGTTGGAGATCTTAACATCTCTTTATCTCCAAATGAGAAAAAAATTGGGATATACAAAAAATATTATTTTCAAGCTACGGTGGAGGAATTAATCCATGTTTGTGATTTGAATGACTTTAAGCCCATAAAAGGGTGATATACTTGGTCCAACAATAGAGTGGGCTCAGTTAACATCGTTGCCCGACTTGACAGGTTTTTGGTTCAGAGTTCATTAAAGGATGTGAAATTCATCATCTCAACTAATATATTTCCCAAACTCTCCTCAGATCATCATACCATATCATTGAATTTTGAAAAAGAAGATGACCTCAGCCCAATCCCGTTCCGCTTCAGTCCCCTTTGGATTGAGAGAGGCAGTTTTTGGGATACTGTAAATCAAGCTTAGTCTCAATACGTAATTGGATCTCTCGGTTTTGTTTGGGAACAAAAATTGAAGAACACTAAATTTGCTTTGAAAAAATGGGTAAAAAAACTCTTCATACTCCGACCAACAACAGGCATGAGAGAGTGCGACAGCTATGAGAAATCCAATTAGGAATGGAAGAAGTCAAAATTACCAAATCTCAGCTCGTCCTGGAACACCGCGCTCAGTCTAAAACTACTCTTTATTTTTTCCAGGAGGAGGAATATCTCTGTCTGAAATATAGAAGTCTCTGGTTGCTAACAGGGGATAAAAACACTGCCTTCTTCCACCGCCAATGTAGAGATCGACTGTCTAGAAATCATATTTCTGAAATTTCCATTGGAGAGGGGGTTATTATTAAAGGCCAAGATCATCTAAAGCAGGCTGCAAGTAATTACTTTAAGCTTATGTTTCAGGAGGACAATCTCTCTGATGGTGCAGTGTCTACATAATTTTTGGATAATATCCCTTCTATCGTTAGTTCAGATGATAATATTGATCTAAAAAGACCTTTCACTGAAAAGGAAATTTTGGATGTCATTTGGGAAATGGAGTCGGATAAATCTCCTGGGCCGGATGGGTTTTCCTCCCACTTTTACAAAGCCTGCTGGAGCATCATCAAATCAAATCTGATCCACATGGTGACATCCTTCCAAAAAAAATCCAAGGTGGGAGGGTGTACGAACTCTACATTTTTTTCTCTTATTCCAAAGGAAGTAAACCCTTCTTCTTTTGACAGGTTCTGCCCCATTTCTCTTTGTAACACATCTTACAAGATCCTATCCAAAATGCTCGCCAACAGATTCAAGCTCTTGCTAGGAAAGTTGATCTCTCCTCTTCAAGGGGGTTTTGTCAAAGGTAGGAATTTAGTTGACAATGTAATTTAAGTCCAATAAGCCCTCCATTCAAGTTTCCAAAGGAAGGAGAAATGAATGATTATCAAAATTGACATGAAAAATGCCTTTGATTGAGTAAATCTCCTCTTCCTCTATCAAGTCCTTTTTTCATTTGGATTTAGTTCTCAGTTTGTGAATTTGATCAAAGCTTGCACAGATAGGCTTCAAGAGGTCTTCGCCAAGGATGTCCAATGTCTCCCTTTCTTTACATCTTAATGGTTGAAACCCTCAGCATAAAACTTTCAGCAGAAAGGAAGCTGGTTACATTACGGGCATAAAGATAGCTAGGGGTGTGAATCCAATCAACCATGCCCTTTTTGCTGACGATCCTCTCCTTATTGGAGGGGACTCTTTGAATATTGCTCGTGCCTTCAATGAAATTCTTCAAAAGTTCTGTCTTATTTCTGGATCCTTGGTCAATAATAAAAAAAAGTGTCATGTATGGTTGGAATGTAGATCCTTCGGCGATTCTTAGAATTGTTAACTTCTTGGGTTTCCCTGGATTTGATAAATGGGAGAAAATAACATATTTGGGGTTGCCTTTGACTCTTGGATCAAGCCCTCCTTCTCTCTAGCTTAAAGCAATAGCTAAGTTAAAATCCAAAATCACTTCTTGGGGGGGTCAGTGGTTAACTAGGGTGGGAAAATTGATTTTGATAAAGGCATTTCTTTCAGCGTTTCCCATATTCCAATCTTCCTTGTTACTTTCCCCTAAGTCTATTTCATATTATATTTCCAAACTTTTACAAGATTTTCTCTGGAATGGGAATAAAGGAAACCATAATAAGATGCATTTGGTAAGTTGGGATATCCTTAAAAGGCCTATTTCAGAAGGTGGATTACAAATATGTGATTCTAGATTGGCTAATCTGGCAGTGGGCAGTAAACTCATCTGGCAGCTATACGTGGATAAAAATCACCCTGTTGGTAAGATTTTTAGGATGAAATATATGAAGGGTTGCTCTTTGAGAAACTTATCAACTTCTAGCACTTACACTGGCACATTTATCTAGAATTCATGTAGGAGAGGTATTGATCAATTCAATCAACGACTCTACAAAATCCCCGGAAAGGGGAAGAGGATCCTTCTCTAGGAGGATAAAATCTCAGGAAACCCTCCTCTTTCTTCTGTCATCTTGCTTGAAGAGATCAAGAGTTGGCTAACTAACAACGGTCTGCTCCGTTTGGCTGATATCTGCTCATGGGAAAATGCTGGAAACTGGGCAGGATGGTCTCTTCCTGAGCTCCCAGTACATCTTAGCTCTCACAAACTTAGTTTTCTCTCCTCCCTAACATGTCTTGCTCCAATTCATCTCTCCCTTAAAGACAAATGGGGCTGGGGCAAGTCCATAAATTACTCTTCTGCAAAAGGTTACTCTAAATTACAAGCTCCTCTTCCCTCTAGTTTGTCCCCCACGAATTGGAAATCAGTCTAGTCCTCTAATTGTATGCCCAAGGTAAAAAAATTAACATGGTTGATTACGCAAAATATAGTGCTGACAGTCGAGAATTTGCTTAAACATGGATTTTATGGGCCCTATCGGTGTTGTTTTTGTAATTTTGTCTTTGAGTCGACAGACCATCTCTTAATTGATCGTGAATTTGCTAAATCAGTGTGGGAGCTTGTTCTCCTCGGCTCAAAAATCTCTGTCCAAGGAACTTCTCTTGTCATCTCTTTCTTTATTTTCTGGATTGAGTGTTGTCCTCAAAAATTTGATAAGTCTTCTGATTGTTTCAAGCTCTGGCTGCTAATTCCAAAATGTATGTGGTGGAAACTTTGGAACGCTAGGAACAATTGGATTTTTAGCAACCAGCCTACGACCCCTCAGACCATGGCCAACAGCATCAAATCGCTAATTGTCGAATCTACAGGAAGCTTCACGTCCTCTTATTTGCTTCCCTCTGCGTTTTTAACTTGGTTGGGACCCACTTCAACAGAAAAGAGAAAATTGGTCTGCGTTAAACCTGTCTATCCCTCTCCCTGACGTTTTCCGAGTAATGTTGATGCTTTTAAGAAATTGTGGATGATTTCCTCTTCAACGACTTTTTTTTTAATGGTGCATCCAAGGGAAATCCTAGTATCTCTGGAGCTGGGGGTGTGGTTTTCTCTCCAGATAGGCTGATTGAATCCATTTTTAGCTGGGGTCTTGGAATCATGTCAAATACCCAAGCTAAACGTTATAGTCTCCTCATGGCTTGTCAGATAGCAAACGAGAAAGGATACAAGTCAATCCAAATTTCTCGGGGAATCTGAGATGTTGATCAAAGTATTAAAGTGAGTTGATTAACTCAACTACTCCGCTTTGAATAAAACTATGTTGAGAACTTGGAATATTCTAAAAAAAAATGATGGGATCGCATCTTTCCAATCCTTCGAGATCTAAAGAATCTTGCAGATGCCTTCTGTCTCAAGGTACCCTTTGCATCATCGAAGAATCTAGTTATTATCACCCAATTCCGTAATTCGTGGTCCTATAAGCTGTAATTTTGCTTATTTTGAGAGATTCATTCTTAAACTGTATGAATTTGTACAAAATCTGATTTTTTCTAAGCATTTATTATGATTGTGTAAATGGTTGTTTGGCATTTTCTAGAACAGACCAGTGTCCTTCCATAAAAATAAAAATAAAAATTACCCTTTTTATTTAAAAAAAAAAAACTGATCTTTATGTCACCGACATAGAGTTGTGAGCACCCATCAATAGGTACTCCTTCATAGTTCAAGCATCCATCCATAGATTCCCTTTGGTCCATGTCCATAGAATAATGTGTCTTGGAATGATATTCAATAGTTTCAAGGTACTCTTATTCATTCTCATGTGGTGTTTCCTCATCTTTTTCAAAGTCACTTGGGAGTGACTTTCGATCCTCTTGATGTAATACTTTTTCTACTTCACCACCCACATAACTTGGTTACTCCTTGGTCTCCTCCATACTTGTGGATTGTTGATTGTTCCTTAATTAGTTCAAATCTGCCTTATTGTGTCTCAATACATACAACCAATCATAAAAATATTCAAAAATAATTGTCTTATGTGTCTCTCCATGATGGAAACTACTACTATCCCCTGTTGCTAGCTTACCCCTAAGTTGGCTAGCCATCAATTCGAACCCTTGCATAATTTGCTTGGTTGTATCAACAAAATATGACTTAATGAGTTTCTTAAATTCATCTCTATCATCCATAATTTCAATAAGTGTGAATACCATGCTCTGATACCACTGTAATGTCCCTAGTTGGGATTTTGGAGAAAACTGCAAATTGTGCAAATTCAAGCTTAACTAGTCAAGACTGTAGGGGGTTCCAGCTGACTCCAAATAGTCTTGAATTTTAAATGTAATGGTATGGTGAATCTTAAAACATCCCAACATGTTCTATGGATACTTTGTATCATACTTTATGCCTCTGCATATTGGTTTGGGGCTAAGGAGAAACAATGCAATTTTACTAGGAAATTGTGTTCAAATCCCCGCAAGGGTGAAGGCCAAACTAGCTCTCAAACTCAAGTATAAACCTCCCAACTTTGAGAATAGAGAATGAGAATGAGTATCAAACATCCATGTTGTCTTTAATCATGTTTATGAAATACTTCAAATAGATTATGATTTGCAACATTTGTAGGGTAACTTTCATGGAAATTGCTTAAGGGGAATTGCATTACTAACTCGACTTTGACACATGAAAAGTAGAATATATGGTTCTGAGAGTAATATGAAACGTGGTGGTAATATATAGAATAAAAAATTATTCAAAAACAACATAAAATCCAACTAAAACCCTCATACAAATAGGATACAAGACACCTTCAATATTGAAGCCAAAGTCATGGAAACTTGTGATTCAATGGCATGGGAATGCAAGCTTTTCACACATGAGTTTCTTGGATTTCGAGCCACAGAGAACATGGAAATGAAATTACAGAGTAATACATCATATATGGCTGTCACAATGTCATAAAACTCATATAATATCCCTCATACAAATCTGCTATAAAACTACCTCAAGATTGAAGCCAAAATCCATGAAAACTTGTCACATACCCCAATTTTGTAAAATAATGTTAAATTGTTTTAATTATATTCCTGAGACATTATGTTAAATTTAATGCTAAGTAGGAACTGATGACTCAGCAGAGTCAACAGAAGTGGAATGTGATTCAGAATATTTTATTATTAATAAATAAATTGTGTAGACAACAGCATGGGAGAGCTGTTAAAAAGAGGTTACTGGTCAAACTGGTGGATGGAACTAGGTGGAGGGCAAAAGACAAGTGGTAGCATCCTCAAACACTTCCTAAGTTGCAGGTGGCAACTTCCCTATATTTGGGGTCATGATCCCCCAAGAAAGTGGGATCAGAGCAGGTGGCTCATTAAATGACAACTAACCCAAAAAGACCTAGGCAATCTTTTAAAAAGTACCCAATGAATAGAGCTGAGGCTGCTCAGATATTTTCCAGAGAAGAAACATTCAGGTGGAATGCTATTCAGGAAATTCATTTGGGGAAAAAGGGAAAACAGTAAGGAAGTTGTTCTGAGAGGATTGCTGCAATAACTTGGTTTATTACAGCTTGTTAGCTGGGAGAATTTACTGATAAGTTCTGGATTAATACTGAGTTTGAAGACCAGTATCTGACTATTGCTGCACCTAGTTCCAGCCAGGGAGACCAGAGCAAGCTCGGGGGTCCTGAAGAGTCGATGTTTGAGCGCTCTCCAAGAATTGGTAGGGAGGAATGGCCTCCCATTGCTGTTGTTGTCCCAGTTCGAACAGGTTCTGTCACTTGACTGTCTATGTTTTAATAACTGTGAATGGTTGAATGTTATGTATGTAGTTATGATATAAAGATTTTACTGGTTAGTGATGTAAATGTTTTTAGTTTATCAGTAATAGAATCTGTTGATGAAGAATAAAGACCCACTGTGTTTTTCCACATCTGGGTTTACCAGACCGTACTCCAGCACAGGGGTAAATTTAAATAAGGATAGCATGATGGGATTGCTAAATAATAGATTGTTTCTTACCTAATTTCAGACAAGATATTTTACTGACAATTGTATGAGATTATAGTTAAAAACTATTTTTCCTTGTACAATATTTTATATTTCAGAAATTCTATTATTTGTAAAGAACGAATAGAAGAGTAGGATTAAAATAGATGTACCTACTGTTATCCCTTACAGTTTCTTTCTTCCAGATTAGAATAACTTCACTACTTTATGTCTAATAATAAACTAAAAGTAGGAATAGTTATATAATGAATAAATACTACTGTCAAACCAATCTGGTCTAGATTTTATGTATGTTTTGTGATGTAATCATTTCATTATTTTCCTTCTTTTATTGGGACTAAGCTCGAACAGTTTCCAGAGTTGTTATTCCTTTTACTTTTAGAGTATGATTAAATGTTACTATCTATGCTTATGAGATAGACTCTAGATAGAGTTAATTAATTCTTTATATGTAAAGAAATATCATAGCTAATAAGACAAATTAATTATAAAAGAACTTAGAGAGTAAAGCATAAAATTTTACAAGAATTAAATAACAAGTACTATTTTTCGATATACTTATAAAATAAAGTAAGGATATTAATATAGAGGCTATAGTAATCACAGAGAGATAATATAGTTATTATATTAGTAATAATGTACTTTATTTATGCAATATAGGAATATTATTACTATTAATATAAAGTAGTGTTCTTATTACTGTAAGTATATTCCAGAACTAATTATATTGTCTGAGCTACAAGTATAGTGACAGTGCTTAAAATTATTGTAAAAAGAAAGACATAAAAACCCTATATCATTAAAGGGTATAAACTATACATCAATAATTACAAATTCTTATTAACAAGAAAGTCAAATTATAAACCAGGTACAGAAACCCTAATAATATTATTTTAACAGTAAATAAATTAAATGCATTTTGTGCAGGAAATAAATAACAGAAGTGCAGGATGCTCTTTTATCGAGCTTATTTACATATTATAAATATAACTAGTAACCCTAACATTGCAGAAGCACATTTCAACTTAACAGTAATTTTTTTAAAAGAAAAAGGAACGGAGTTATTTTTCTTCACTCTCAAATTAGGGTAAAAACCCTATTCATTCAAAATATACAAAAGTAATGACTGCAAAAACCAGTTCAGTAATAATAACTCACGACCGTACTGAGAAATTACATATGGAGGCTTACAGCCTGTTCTTTTACTTTAAAACACAGTAATATTTACAAGAACAAAATATACACTCACGGCCGAAGCCGGAGAGCCCTGCAGTAAAGCTAGGGTCTTAACAAAGCTGTGAAAAACACCGAACAAACAACCAAAAACTATGAGGGTCTTTTAGGCCGCAACAGCCAACCCTTATTACCCCATAAGGGTTTGCACAAGGTGGATGAGCCATGGCAAAACCATGGCTTACCATGGCCTCTTATTACTGTAACCTCGAACTCACTGCGTAGACAGAGAAGAGAGGTAAGTTGTACTTGCAAAACCATCATACAACCGACTGTTAGCTTTATATCAAAGGCAAAGAGTTATAAACAAGAAAATATGCATTATCATTAAAAGGAACAATTAATATATTTCTTACCTCGGCATTTAAACGTAGCTAACCAGCAGTGCAGCGACCAACGACCAGCACAAGCAAGAAGTCTATCATTCAGCTGTAGAAGGAAACGACGTTACAATACTTCATTAATAACTGACAGCAGAGAAACCTAGTTATTCGGCGGACAGGGTAAAACCCTAAGAGCCGTGATGTTATTCTATCCAAATAACACACAGTTTATAGTGCAACTCAAGCCACGATACTCTGAAAGAGGAACCACCCCCGTAGTGGTAAACTGAAGGAGAATGGTAAGTACTGATACAGTCAAGGGTTCGAGTTTAAGCAATTAAGGCAGCGAAAAGCTAAAAGGAGAGCGAGTAACGCATGATAAACAAAAGCACTATGGAACGGCCTTCAATTTGGTGTTGTTGGACAACTAACCAGGGAGGAGTAAGCTAAAGACAGTTGCAGCATATCACAAGTGACAGAGCGGCCGGTTATTTCGCTGAAGATGGACGAGTGCCTGAAGGCGAGGGAAGATAATGAGCTAGGTTTTGGAGAGGACTCTTTTAAATCCTGCGATGCATGACCCAAACGAAGCCACGTCTCCATGCAAATAATTTGCCACGGTGGGTTTCCTTTCTATAGTTTTCAATGAGCTAATCACAAGGATCCAGTATTGACAATCATTTGGCTGTCTCCAAGGTTATACCTTAGTCCCGGCCGAGTCAACCTATCATTGGAGCATTATAACAAGAATCATGTTAATACGTAAACTTATACATGGAACTTACCACCGATGCAAGATGTTAATAAATCATTACATTATGTTGCAATATATATTATCATATATGCAATGAAAACGGGATATAACCCTATATTCATCGTGGAGGTATTTGACTTTGAAATCTAGAGCCTTATAACATGATGCTTTTACTTAATAACATTTGGTTAAGAGTATATTATATCTATAGTAGTAAGTGCATGATATAATCTTATGTATAAACTTGGAATGTATAACCTAAAGATTTATTTAAGTATTTCTTTTAAATCCTTTACAATTTGGTCTTATTCATGCCCTTTCCACTAAGGAGTAACTAGTATGTCTTTTAACTCTTGCAATCTTAAAAGAAATAAGTTTCGTAAATTACTGTAGATGGAAAGTATAGTATATATGCTTAGGAAAGAATAATACTCACGCAAGTAATTACTTAAACTCTATATTTTAAGTATAAATTATACTAATGAATGATATCAAGGGTGTCGTAAAATCGACCATGGTAAGTTTACGGATAGTAATGTTAACCCCTTGGTTTCATCATAATTTCCTAAGAATAGAAACTGGTAAGTAATACAAAAAATAATAATAACATTTACTTTGATATTGTTTTGTCTAGAATAAAGACTCTTAACCAAGCAATGGTGACATATAAGAGTTAAGCTTTTAAAACTCTTCGTTTAAGAATTACCATCGTAAATGTTAGACTAATGATTCAGTTCTGCAGTCCTTTAAAAATAGTAGCCACTAAGTACAGGTCCACTTATTTGATACGAAAGGTTGAGGAATCAAAACCTATTATAGTAAGTCATCTATCTGACTAAGAAATAAACTTAGTTTTGGAAACAGTGGTACGTAACCCCTTATAAATGAACATTACAATGTAAGTGTATGTGTGCACTTGGAAGGTAAACTATAAATTTTATAACTCTACCTTTTTCTACTTTATGTTACTAAGAGTTCAATTGGAGTTTTTTTTAATACTAGGCATTTATGATAAATATCGAATAGCACAGTAATCTTTAAAGAATCATAAAGTTACTTCCACTAGAATGATGGACAGTTATGGAACTTTACCTCAGTATGTATTGAAAATGGTTTAGCATTTTATCTTCCTATTTGAACTTTTATTTATGCAACGTACTGGTATTTATAAACACTTTAGAATTTCGACAAGCTGCCAACCGAACTTCTTACCTGTAGTCTGTAAGAACAGGAAAACGTCTGCATTAGCTTGAAAGCTAAGTAAGCCCAATTTTGCATGACAGTCTCACCTTGTGGACGAAAGGAAAACAAAGTCAGTAAACTGAAAAGAACTATTCTACTGCTAAACATAACCAACAGATAAATTCAGATAAGGAATGTGGTAGTTTATAACTAAATAAATGTTTAGTTAACTACATTATGTTAATGTTATGCAAAATTTTAAATTTTAAATTTTTCGGAAATTTTGGGGTTTTGACAAAACTAGTGATACAATGGCATGAGAATGCAAGCTTTTCACACAGGAGTTTCTTGGATTTCGAGCTGCATATCATATGGGAATTACATTATAGAGAATTAAATTATAAATTGTTTCCCAAACATCTTCAAACTCACAGAAATGTCCTCATACAAATATGATATAAAGCTACTTCGGTATTGAAGCCAAATCCATGAAACTTGGTTATTCAATAACATGGGGAATGCAAGCCTTTCATACATGTATTTTTGATATTTCGACTTACAGAGGATATGGAAATCATATTACATAGACATACATCATATACCCAATATTGGGCATCAAATATCCTCAACAACGTGTAAGCACCACTCCAACAAGTGTGCCATCAACATGAGAGTGTGGGGGGATGGAGAAGAAGGAATGAGAGAATAGGGGAATACATGAGAATTCGACAGTATGGTCCTTCAACTTGCAACTAAAACTCCTTAATTAAGCTCCAATTAGAGGTATTAATGGCCTATCCATCAACCAACTTGGAAAGGAATCCAACTCCCTTGAAATTGGTTCACAAGCAGAGAGAGTGAACACTCACCGTGCAATGAACAAGCAAAAGCTCTCCAAAATGACAAAGGCCAATTAAGAAATGACCAAAATCTATTCTCATTCCTCATTACATTCTTTTATTAACTTCATGGGTCCTCCTAAGGTATAATTTCCCTCCATGGGATTCCTCCAACTCATCTTAGTGGTTTAGTAACTCTCATGACACTTGTCTTCCTCTTCATGTTCCAATTCTTTCCCCAATTCGAACAAATGCCTTTAAATCCCAAATTCGACCTCTTGGTGGCTATTTTTAGCCCTATCATGTCATATTTTTCATATGTATGCAATCAGGTCTGATTTTTTCTTACTTTTCATAGAATCTTTCATCATTTGTTGCCATAGAGTGCATGGAATCTCCTTCCAAGTGGCACACCTTGTCTTCTAGTCTCTTCCTCTTCCATGGGAGTTACTCTCCCTCCCTTACCTATTAGAAAACCTTGGCTCATTATATGATATTTGACACCACCTCACCCTCCAAAACGTTACATCGCCCTAGTACTATAAGATCTCGTAACGGTACCCATATTCCACTTAGAGTCAAAAGATCACCTTTAAAGAGCTTATGTTGTGGTTTGCAATCATGTTGATAGCCAATGAGCCTTAGAGATCAGTTTATGGTGTAAGGCCCTTAATTTCCTCCCTTGACTATGGTCAAGAAATTCAAACCCATCTTTATTGCACATAAAATCCTGATCGCATCCATATCCCACTTGTATGCCAAAGATCCACTTTAAATGGTCTATTAATTTGTGGACCGAGGCCTTAATAATGGACCATTAGTTCAAGAACATTGATTTAGGGATTAATTCCACCATTTTCTCCCCCAGAGAGCCATCCTATTTCACAAAACCTCATATTGGAACCCATGTCCCACTTTAAGTATAACTATCTCCTATGCAAGGCATGCTGTTACAGCTGATTTTACCACACATGGTAGATCACACATTTATGGCCCAAACATGTGCAATCAAAAGCTTTGGAAAAATAACATAGTGGTTAATACAATGACCCAAACATGCCACCCACCCTTTGAATTCCCCAAATGAATGATTAACATTAAGAATAAATCGAGGTCCTTTTTTTTTGTCAAACTACGACAAATCATGGGTGAGTAAGTGGATGATATTATTGCCATCTTTTTCTAGTGTGTTTATAAATCATGTTCCTATTAACATGTCTAGCCCGAAGGATTTTATTGTACAAATACAGAGACAAATCCTTACTTTCATTCAAAAGTATACCAATGATGATTTATAGTCTAATTCCACCTCAATATTTGAAAGGTTAAGTTTACCAGACAATCTCATCCCTTTATTAAGGTTTTGACTTCAATGATATAATTTGTCGAGTCCTTGAAGAAGAGGAGAGGAGATGGCATTTAAGTTATATAAACTATTCCAGACACCAAACACAACATATCCCACTATTTATCATTCACACGTACTCATACCCACACAACATGTCCTACATAATAGGGGAACACCAAAGAAGTACACATACATTTCACAACCCATTAAACATTACATTAGAAGGGGGACCATAACTTATGTGGATATAAGGATCGTGGTACGTTGGAACTTATATCTTTAAGGACTTTTTAGTTCTTATCCCCCATGACCCATTAATGAGTAAGGCTTTCAAATCCCCAATGAGACATAGGTTTGCCATATCTTGGTTGAAAGGGTAAGCGCCCCCATTTGGAATGTCTTAACACTAGGTTGAGGCCTAAGTTTTATGTTAAGTGTGGCTTGCAGAGTGTCACACCTAGCCTAGGGTTTATAGTGACAATAAACCAAATTTGAACCTAAATCTTTCCTAAATAATACTAGCTTTCCCTAATTTTTTAAAAAACCCATAAATTTGTGAGGATCATATTCACTTGTCCCACATACAAGAGAACCCATACACCAATTTGGTGTGGTGACATTAAAATTAAATTATTATTAATAATTTAGTTTTGCCCTATTATATTTTTTTGGCAAAGGAGTTAATTATTATTATTCAAATGACATGTAAATTAATATTGACACATCACTCTGAAGGCCTCCCAGTTTAAATCGCTGAATTTAAAACCCTTGTCATGGAGTTTTGTTATTAGGCAGGGTTTAAGAGATCAGATATTCATCGGCCCAGCTGCTGCTAATTTGTTCACAGAAAGAACAAACTTGTACTGAGTTCACGCACAGAATCGTAAGGTATGCACGTATTTCTCCCCATCTCTTTCTCAGTGTTGTTTTGAATTTTCACTACACACTTTATGTGCAGCCTTACAAATTCTTAATCTGATGCCAATAATATCACGGCCCCATTAGAGTCCGTTTTGCCTTGGCAGACAAATCAACAGAACCAGAGGTTAATGGAGCTGTTAATCTTCTACTTTAATTCTCATTTTTCTATTTTAAAATTAAACCTTGATGCAGATAGCAGTCCCACTATAAGGGTCAGGGTAGAAACATTTCTATCAACTTCCTATAGTTATTTAAATTCGAAAGATGGGTGATTCTCAATATTTTGGTGTCACAAACACCTGTAGACCACTACTTCCCACTTACCAAGTTACCACTGGCGACTTTTGGAGCAAATGTGGGTTGAATTGAACTGGAGTTGAAATGAGAGGCCCGGTAGGCAAGACTGACTACAATGCTGGGCGTGGGAGCAGGGCGATTGTGTGTAAAGTAAGAATGTGAGAAACAGCTTACAATCACTACAAGTGTGTAGAAGTTATGGGATCGAGTACGCAACCGTGTAGCTGTTATTGCCGCCACAACCAGCCCAATTCTATCACGAGATCCGAAAGAGATTTGGGCTTTTAGCTTCCAGTTTGGAAGTTCTTCCACTTCCATACGGTCCCCTTTCTTATGTTGTGCTAAACTAGGTGGTCGGCATGATTTATATGTTGAGTTGGTACAGGTTGTCTAGATGATGAATTGCACGGTCACTTTTGGAGCCCCTAGCACATTGACCCCTTTTTACATTGTTTCAACATGATTTATTGGGTTATTTAATGTGGTGGCCCTAGGATATTTGGGGGATATTAACATTTAATACACTTTATTGTGATGAGTTATTGACATTTAATACACTTTATTTGGCTCATATTGGTCATGTTCACACTTGGATGGGTGCATTATGATGTGGAGTATTGACTTAGGTGGAGCACTGATCCTCTTTGACACATATTTCTAGGCATGGTGGAGATGAGGGTGGTTTTTCTTTCCAATCCTTGGTATAGCATATGAGTTGTTGGAGGCAATTTACTATTTATTATACTTTATTTTCTTGGTTGACCACACGTATGAGGAGGTTGGCAGACTTCTCTAGGGCAAACTCTCCTTTGGGTTTATTCTATTATTTGTTGAGGGAGGTTAAAACTACCTTGACTTTGAGTGTTTTTTCTTTCAAACCCTTGGTATTGCATTGTTATATGATTTGTTGGAGGCAATTTACTATTTAATATACTTTATTTTCTTGGTTGACCACACACATGAGGAGGTGGCACACTTTTCTAGGGTAGACTTTCCTTTGGGTTTATTCTATTATTTGTTGAGGGAGGTTACAACTACCTTCACTCAGGGTGGTTTATTTTTCCAACCCTTGGTATTGCATTGTTATATGATTTGTTGGAGGCAATTTACTATCTATTTTACTTTTTTTCTTGGTTGACCTGGCACACGCGTGAGGAGGTTGGCGCACTTCTCTAGGGCAAACTTATTTTTGGGTTTATTCTATTATTTGTTGTGGGAGGTTACTGTTAAAGATAGTGTAGCTACGAGATCCATTCTCTGAATGGCACCCTAGTAAGTTAACCAGGATTCCTGGTCAATTAACTAGGCAGAGTAAGTCCCTAGCAGGTACCCTAGGCCCCCCAATAGTCTATTGGGGTTCTTGGTCTCGAACCAAGCAAGTTGATGCATTGGCATAACCCTTAGCATGTGGCTATGGTCCCTATCTGTCTCTAGGGATTTTGGTCAGGGACCAAACAATGCTTGGTCATAAGGACCAAGCAGATCCTGCAGGCTGAGACAGAGACATCTTAGTCTGGGACCAGGCAAATTCTTGGTCTAGGACTAAACAAGTCCTGTAGGTAGAGTCCTGGTCAGTTAACTAGGAGGATCTTCGTTGTCCTCCTCTCCTAAATGGTTAAGCTAGGTTGTTTTCAAGGGACTTGTCACCCCTTGATGATGTCACTAGCACTTGACCTTTAGGAATAGTAAGGAGGACCAGAGGATCTCATCATCCAGTTTGGACCTTCCTTATTTGGTGATGATAAAAACTTCTAGTTATTGTGTGGAACACTTGTGGACTACATACCTTGAGAGAGAAAGATAAAAGTTAGTTGCTTCTCCTTGTGGGTAAAATGGTTGTTCTCCCACATTGTTGATAAACCTTGGTCTTGTGGGTGAAAGGGCTGTCTTCCCACTTTGTTGTGCCACCTTGTGTTTGACTTGGTCTTGTGTTTGCCTTGTTGGTCCTAGCGCCCCTCTTGAGTGTGGTACCTTGACCCTTTTGTTATGTTGACTTAACTTTATTGTTATTGGAAACCCTCCTTAATGTATGACGTCTTGACCTTTTTTGAGTAAACCCTAAGTCATTGAGAGATTAGAAGGAGGATCATTTTAAAAGTCTTTAAGAGGCTATAAAAGCAGGTTTTAGCCTCCATTATGAGTGTGTCTTGGAGAGATATCTCATCTCTATGTTTTATGTTTGATCTAGGGTTTTTAGCATCTCTGTTTGAAGGTGATGTCAAGGGATTTAAGGCTGTGATTCTTCTTATGTGGATAAGGTCTGTTGCTAGGGTCTGTTCTTTTGTTGGGCTGCTGCTTGTCCAACCTCAATTAGGGCTACCATATGTCTACTAAAGGGTCCCCTGACCTGTGTAGTGTGTCGTGAGCTTTGCTAAAGGGTATCATGACCTATGTAGGGTGCCGTGAGCTTTGCTGAAGGGTGTCGTCACTTGTGTAGGGTGTCGTGAGCCCTGTTGAAGGGTTTCGTGACCTCTTGTAGGGTGCTGTGGCTGTGTAAGGGTGTCGTGACCTATGTTGGGGCTATTAACTTAGTGTGGGCCTGTCTTGTCGTGCTGTACCTTCACCGTGGACTGTCTTGTGGCCTGTACACTTCATCGTGGACTGTCTTGTAGGTTGTAACCTTCACCGTGGATTGTCTTATGGGATGTAATATTCAATGTGGATTGTCTTGTGGGATTTAACCTTCACCATGAACTATCTTGTGGACCAAACATGTCTTGTGGATTGTCTTGTGGGCCAGACTTGTTCCCTTAGTGACTTGTCTCCTAGAGACAAGATCTGATCTAAAAGTATATCTGAGTATAAGGAAGGTTTGAACCATTATTGTTATCTCAATTAGATCTTTTATTGACGCTATTTGTTAGTCTTGTTTAATTTATCTACTGTTGCTCTACATGTTGTATTTTTGTTTTAGTTGTGTACCTTTAACACAATGATCCTTAAGGGAGTGTTAAAGTTCAAATAGATGAAAATTATATTTGTGGTTGATTAGACTGTACACTTTATCATGGACTGTCTTGTAGGTTGTAACCTTCACCCTAGACTGTCTTATGGGATGTCACATTCACTGTGGATTGTCTTGTGGGCCAAACTTGTTCCCTTAATGACTTGTCTCCTAGAGACAAGATCTGATCTGAAAGTATATCTGAGTATAAGGAAGGTTTGAACCAGTGTTGTTTTCTCAATTAGATCTTTTATTGACGCTATTTGTTAGTCTTGTTTATTTTATCTATTGTTGCTCTACATGTTGTATTTTTGTTTTAGTTGTGTACCTTTAACACAATGATCCTTAAGGGAGTGTTAAAGTTGAAAGAGATGAAAATTATATTTGTGGTTGACTAGACTTTTACTACTGCTGCATTTTTTACTTCAATATTTTACAGTTTAAGTTTGCATTAAAGTACAAGTTTGTTAAATTTTATAAAAAACCCTAAAACATTAACATGGTATTAGAGCTTAGGTCTTGTAGCTAACTCTGTTTTGCAGCCTGTCAGAGTCTACATAGATCCTAATGTAAGGGTTTGAATTCTAACCAACTTGATATCAAGGGTTTCTTGGCAAAATTCATCAAGTAGGCAGTGAGTGTTTGAAGATGGCATCTTCTTCAGTTAAGTCAGAAGATAGGCTTGAAGGAGCCTCAAACTTCAATGCTTGGAAAGCTAGGGTCTTGAATATCCCAGAGGAGAGTTACTTGGATGATCTAGTTACGAGGGTTGTGGAAGAGCCCACAACTAATCAAGGAAGAGCATCCTATATGAAGAAGCAAGCCAATGCAAAGAGATTAAGTTTTGATTCAGTAAAAGATAATTTGATGCCGGTGGTAGCTCCTCTGAGAACAACTAAAGAGTGTTTTGATGCCTTAGCAAATCTCTATGAGAAGAAGGCCCCTTGTTATGTTGCACCTGTACCAGCACACCTTTAGTTGTTTGCCCAAGAGAGGGGGTCGCAAATTTTTTCTAGGGCCAGGACATGGTTGTTGCCAACACTTTTGACTCTTGAGGGATGGCCATGGCCGGACCCTTTGGTCTTTCCTTTAGGAGTACTATGTCTTAATGGCACAATTGACTGCCCTTTTTGGGGTTCTTTAACCCTGGGGTTGGTGTCTAGGGTTCCTAGGAGCAGGTCTCTGGGTCACATGATCCCCTCCCTTGTTTACTACTCTAGTGACAGTGTTTCAACTTTGAGGCTTTTGCCTCCCTTCCTGGTCACCTCAACCATCCATCTTGGCCCTCTTTCAGTATGGCGCCCCTCCTCTTTGGGCCTTTTCAGATGATGACATCATCTTCTTCACCAAGATGTACTGCTAGTTTGTGGAGGGCGTTGAGGGATTATAAACATTCTTGGGGTTATATGGGGCATGATGCCCTCCCTCCTGCACACTCCAGCCTTTCGTTTGGAGTGATTTGCTCATTTGCCTTTTGTTTGGAGTGATTTGCTCATTTTTTGCTTTTTTAGTTATTTCTAGGTAAACTTTGGGGAAAATGCCCTAAGTTACCCACATATTGGATTATTTATATTATTTTTGTTATAATTTTAAGTTAACATGTTATAATTTCAAATTGACATTTTAAAGGCATGTTGGCCAGGATATATTTGTAAAGTGAGTGTGAGCAGGCTATAAATAAGCCCTCTCCTCACTTCATTTTGATATAAGACAAGTGGGATCAAATATGATACTTTTTCTCTTTCTCTTGTTATATGGACTATTGATGTGAGGCACACCTCTTGGAGAGCTTTTCTTTTGGATTGTGAAAGTGAATGTGGATGAAATACTAGGGTTTCTTTGCTCATACATGTTGATGCTAGAATGGTTGGACAAAACTCATGCACAAAGGTGGTCTAGGGTTTATGCTTTGCTCATCTTTGTTAAATCTTGGTAAGAGCATCTCTATCTTTGTTGAATGGTACTAAGTAAGTGCATATGATTGAAGACGTTCCCTTGAGGAAGTCTTCTTTGTGAAGGGCCTTGGATCTCTACTTTGCTTTTGTTAGGATTTTCCAACGAACCCTTAGGGTTGTTGGTTGATGCCCTAACCTTGCAAGTCTAGGGGAACTCTCCTTGTAGGGACTCTAAACATCGATCCCTTATGCCCTAGGATTGAGGGGAGAAATCATATCCCTCTTCTTGTCACTTTTTTTTATCTCAATTTCAAGCATTTTCATTTGTAAAATTTGCTTTTCATGGTAGAATTAGGTTAGGTATTAGGTCTGCAATTTTAATTCTGAAAACCCTAAAAAATGCATAAAACTCCAAAATCCAAAAAAAAAACATGTATTTTGGGCACTCCTAAATTTTGGCCTTGCCCTCCTATAATTGCGTCCTGCCCTAAAAACCACATAAACCACAGGGAGTCTGTAATAACCCTACTTGAAATTTTTGGAGAAAAGTACAATTTGGGCAAATTCAAGCTTAAATAGTCATGACTCTAGAGTCTGGGGGGTTCCACCTGACACCAAATGGTCCCAAATTTGAAATGCAATGGTATGGTGAGTCTTAGGACATCCCAAGATGACCTCTAAACACTTTGGGTCTGACTTCAAGCCACTACAACTTGGTTTGGGGCTAATGAGAGAAAATGCAAATTTCCTAGGAAAACGAGGTCAAATTACCCCCCCAAGGGTGGAGGCCAAATTGGCTTCCCAACTCAAGTATGACCCTCCCAACTTTCAGAACAGAGTATGGGAATGAATATTAGACATCAGGTGATGTCATTAATCATGGTTATTAGCTCTGCAAACTGATTATAATGTGTAACATTCATATGACAACTTTCCGTGAAATTGCTTAAGGGAAAATGACATTAATAGCTTGATCTTGACACATGAAAAGTAAATTGAAGGGTTCATATAATGACATGACATATAGAGACCATCTACAACATACAAATGGCTGCCCCAACAACATTAAACATCAGAGAAATTCCTTCATACAGATCTGATATACAACTCTTTGAAAATGGAAGCCAAATACATCAAAACTAGTGGTTTAATAACATGGGAAATGCAAGCTTTTCACATATGGATCACTTAGATTTCGATTTACAAAGTATATGGACATGAGAGTACAAATCCATACATCATATACCCAAGCTTGGGCATCAAATAGACTCATTCAAGTGCAAGAACCACTCCAACAAGTGCATCATCACATGAGAGTATGGGGAATGGTGAAGTAAGAATGAGAGAAGGGGAAGATAGATGATAAATCGAACTGTATGGACCTTCAACCTGCAACTAAAACATCTTCATTCAGCTCCATTGAGAGGTTTGAATGGCCTCTCCATCAACCAACTTGGAAATGAATCCAACTTCTTCCAAATTGGTTCACAAGCAGGGGGAGTGAACACTCACAGTGCAATGGACAAACAAAAACTCTTCAGAATACCAAAGGCCAATTAACAATTGATAAAAAATTGTTCTCCTTCTTCAAGACATCCTTTTATTAGCTTCATGAGGCCTCCTAAGGTTGAATTTCTCTTCATAGTCTTCCCCCAACTCATCTTAGTGGTTTAGTAACTCCTATGACACTTGTCTTCTCCTTCATGCTCCATTTCTTTCCCCAATTTGAATGGCTTCCTCTAACTCCCAAATGCGTCCTCTCGGTGGCTATTTTTAGCTCTGTCATGTCAGATTTGTCATAGGTCCGCAATCAGGTCTGAATTTGTCATATTTGTCATAGAATCTTCCATCATTTGTTGTCATAGAGTGCATGGAATCTCCTTCCAAGAAGCACACATTTGTCCTTTTAGTCTCTTCCTCTCTTCCATGGGGGTTATTCTCCTTTACTAATTCGAATTCCTTGGCTCATGATATGCTATGTGACACCACATCACCCTCCAAGAACGTTACATTCCCCATGGATTCAAGTTTGAATGAAGGTCATGCCAAGTGTGTGGGGAGAATCTAGCCGCCCAAGGACTCCTTAAGCCTCCAATTGTCTCCATGAACCAATGCCACCTTATTTTCTTAACATTTATTATTTATGTGACCCAATTTAATGGGAATATGGTTAACTAAGGTCCTTTTGGGTCCCATAGCTTCCTTATTACAAAATTTATGCCTCCACCTCAACCTAGGGAACTAGTAGGTTGGTGAAACATTGTTTGCAAGTAGTCTTATTTGGATGGGGACATGACAGCGTCATCTTAAAAGGGAGGCCAAAACCCTAAGGTACCTGCTGTAGCAGCTCGGCCCCCATACTTTGTCACAGTTAGGCCGTAAACAGACCTTCGCCCTACCTTGGAAATGCCTTCTCTCACCCCATCGAACCCTAAAGAGTGGTCTAAGCAAGCCTTAAAGGTTGATTACCCTCGGTGCTCCTGTCACTGGTTCAACTGTGTCATTTTCCAGACTGCTGCAACCTAACTCCAACCTAACCAGTCACTATCTCACTCCTAAAGCCTAGTGCTCTACTCCTTCAACTTCCTCTCCCTTACATCTTCCATTTCAGCCCTAGAGCGAACCCTAAAGGGACCTTCTAAGGTGGCATCCTGAAACAAGTCAACTGTTGCCCTTTCTACCAGACCTGAAACACTACTCTCAGAAGTTATTATATGTGTAAAAAAATGATGAAATAATGAACTGTTGAATGCTAGTCTTTTTGATTGTAAATGGTGGAACTAAAATGCAATACTTATGCCTTGTGAAAGGATTATAAAAGCTGTGCTGCTTACACACTGATGTACTGTCACATAAGTAATACTTTTCTTGCAACAATTGTCATGCATACTTACTGCTAATATAACATTGGATTTGGACTTTTCATTGGTGTACGTGTATTTATTAAATTCTGGTCCTAAATAATTCCAATTACTGTTTGTAGAAAGATAACACAAAGGCTGATCTTAATTGTTGTTTACTTGCCATCAAGGACAAATATCAGACAGTGGATAATTGCTTATGCTGCTAGAGATAAAGTTAATTTGATATGGTCACTGTTTGAATACCAATTGCTGCCTTACATTTTGCAAACTGTCCACTATTGTCAACTACTGGTAACTTGCATTTTGTTCATGATAAATGGTTGGCTTGTAAGCTGAACCTTTCATCATTGAAACGTGTTTGGATAAGCCTATTATATTAAATGGTTACATGTGAATAATGGTAAATGCTTAATTAATGATTATACTTGTTGAATATTTATTTAATGCTTCTACCTTTCTATTGGCTGCTTGAATGACCTTTGGTGTCACATTGAAACACTTATAGCATCTACAATCACTTAGAGTCTACTTAGCATGCTTTCTTCATTCCTAGATGAAATTTACTAGAGGCACCGGTCTCTAACTTGGTTGCCCCAAAGGCATAGCATCTTTTGTCCTAAGTGTTTGCAGATCATTAAAAGGGCTCTCCCCTTGGAGGTTCAGACTCTCCAAAGAAGTTTTAGACATGTGATTGAGGTGACATTGGATCGCGAGTCTTGCATATGTTTATTGGATACTAGCCCTGCTAGTTTGCCCGGTAACACCCCTACTCAGAGGAGGGCTTTGAAAAAGCAACTTCGATCACTAAAGATGGAGAAGGATGAGACAATTGCCACTTTCTTTTCCAGGATCTCTTAGATAAGAGATCAACTCATGGCCATTAGAGATAAAGCAGAAGAAGATGATCTTGTGCGGACAGTATTTGATGGTCTTCCTCCGAATTGAGAGACATTTTTAGCAGCAGTAAATGGAAGAGAGGTCCAACAAATATTTGACATATTATGGCATGACTGTTTAGAAGAAGAGGAAGAACCACAAAAAAAGAAATCAAGGGATGAAGATCAAGAACAAAAAGAATACTACCAGGTTTCAACACTCTCAGGTTCCATCTCCAACTTGAAAGATTCTTGGTGGATAGACAGTGGAGCCTCCAAACATATGATTGGATTCAGGAAGGCTCTTGCAGATTACAAGGACAAGAAGTCCAATGTGAAAGTGGAATTGGGATTATGCTATAAGAGGAATTGGTTTAACCTCTTTATAGCTTGACTCAGGTGTGTTTATGCACATTGAAGAAATTTTATATGTTCCTGGTGTTGAAATTTGACATGTGTATGATATTTTAAACTTTTGCAGACTATTAGAGAGATAGTACTTGAGATGTTAGCAATAGTAGAACAAATGCAATAGTAAAACAAGCATCCACACAATTGAACACAAGGTTTTTTTACGGGGAAACCTTTCAAGGACAAAACCCCAAATCATTAATAATTCATCCTCTAAATGAGATGACTGAGTTTGTACATGAGCAGAGATCAATTTGTTCCCAGAACTCTGAGATGAATGTAGATAAACAATTTTCAACCAAGCTTTTACAACTTGTGTTCTTTCAATCTGAGAAAGCCCTAATGAGCTGTCTGTTCACTGCTGCTATCAATGACTTGGCTTCCACGTGGACTGTACCTTCTACCACCTCAGCGAAGGCTGTTGCCACCTCACGGATGCCTGCTGTTGCCTTTCACCACCCCACTGAAGTCTGCTGCTGTAGTATATCAACCCTAATAGGGCTCGGGAGCAAGGGAGCACAACCCTAGTAGGGCTCGAGGTGCTGTAGGGTATGTAGGGAAGCTAGGGTGCAAGTATAGCAGACCCTAGTTATCTCACCACCCTCTGTTGCTACCTCCACCATGAGCTGTAGTAGCTCTGCTACTACTGCTCCTCACCACCGAGACTATCCTCCACCGTGACTGAGATATGCCGTGAAGGAAGAAGCCCTAGCAAGCTAAGAGCTGCCACGTTGAAGAAAGAGAGAAAGATAACCGACTACCGAATTTTTCCTCAGTCAACCAGCTGTGATGAAGTAGAAGATCTCAGTCAACGAATTGTTTTGGAGCAGTCAAATGATCTTGGATGATGACAAAAGAGTTGCCTCTATATTTATCTTCCATCAAACATAACATGTTTCCATGTAATTAGGAAGTTGACATTAGGGCTTCCATTCTTTTTCATCTTTGACCCTTGCCTTTTAATGTTTTGTGGTTCAATGGTCTTTTGGTGTTTGTCTTTGTGCCACTTGGTTCTTCATTCGATGGTCACTTGGACCAAGACAAGGGTTTCACGGTCCTTTAAGTGTTTTTGTGACCACAACAAGTTATCTCAAGAGTTCTTTAGGGTCCCCATGATTCATTCATGCCCACTCAAAGTGCATCTTCATAAATAAGGAGAATTATTAAATGCTTTATCTTGATCTCCTCGTTGCCACCAATATCAAGTGCTAGGTCTCTCAACCAGGGGTAGCTAGTCCCTAGAGAAGGTCTCCTAGCCCATAGATCAAGGAGAGGAGTTCATCACTTGCCCAGACCCAGTCTAGGGCTTATGGTGATGACCTAGTAACTGACCAGGTGCATGCCTCAGCCCTAGGCTACATCAGATGACTCAATGTCAAATACTTGGTAACTGACCAAGCGCCTCCATTCTCCCAGAGAATGGCCCTCAGCCCCAGGCTAAGGTCCTAGTCCCAGACTAGGTTAAATTATTTGTAACTGACCAGGTGCCTCCATTCTCCCAGAGAATGGCCCTCAGCCCTAGGATGAGGTCCCAGTCCCAGCTGGGTTAATTTCTTGGTAACTGACTAGGTGCCTCCATTCTCCTAGAGAATGGCCCTCAGCCCCAAGCTGAGGCCCCAGTCCCAGACTGGGTTAATTTCCTGGTAACTGATCAGGTGCCTCCATGGAAAAACAACACTCCCTCTCAGCAAGAGAGGTATTCTCTGTAATGCCAAGCTTGTCACGAAAGTACATGAACTTTGCTGATGTCAGAGGCTTGGTCAAAATGTCTGCAATTTGTTCATCGATATAAATATACTGAAGCTTTAGGGTACCTCTCTGAACTAAGTCTTTGATGAAGTGGTACTTCATTTTAATGTGTTTAGACCTGTCGTGAAACATAGGGTTCTCTCAAAGCTTTATGCAACTCTAATTATCACAATGAATAATAATTGACTCAAGCTTTCCACCGAATAGATCAAAGAGAAGTTTCCTGAGCCAAACTGCTTCTGTGCAGGCATCACTGGTAGCAATATACTCAGCTTCAGCTGTGCTCTGAGTTATGGAACCCTGTTTCCTGCTGGACTAAGAGGTCATTGCCGACCCATACTAAAGTAGTAACCAGATGTGCTTTTTCGGTTTACTGCACTACCAGCCCAATTAGAGTCAGCATATCCAATTAACATTACTCCATTGTTGAAAGTATACCTGAGCCCATAAGTGATAGTACCTCGCACATACTTGAGCACATATTTAGCAGCTACCCAGTGTACGTGCTTTGGATCGGACATGAACTGACTCAATGCATTCACTGTGTAACAAATATCTGGTCTCGTATGCACTAGATACATCAAGGATCCAATGAGTTGTCGATATTGAGTAGGATCCACAATCTTTGAATAGGTGGCCGAGTCATGTAACTTCTTCAGGTTTGTTGTCATGGGTATGCTCATCGGCTTGCAGTCTTGCGTTCCAAATCTCTGCGAGACATTGAATGCATACTTCCCTTGTGATAGGAAGATCTCATTTGACCTCTAAGCCAATAAAATAGTGCATCAGACCTAGATCCTTCATCTCGAATTCAGAGTTGAGCTCCCTCTTACATTGGGCTATCAACTCTTCCTCCCCAGTAAGGAACAAATCGTCCACATATAAAACTAGGATTAAGTGATGATTATGAACAACCTTAAAGTACAGGTTGGAGTCAGCAGTACTTTTGGAGAACCCCAAGCTATGAAGATAGCCATCAATTCTTGCATACCAAACTCTTGGGGCCTACTTGAGCCCTTACAAGGATTTCTTTAGTTTACACACCTGGGACTTCTCCCCATGAGTCACAAAGTCTTATGTTTGTTCATTGTAGACTTCCTCTTCAATTTTTCCATTAAGGAAAGCTGTCTTTACATCCATTTGGTGGAGTTTCCATCCAAACATAGCAGCGAGGGAAATGATAGTTCTAATGGTGCTATATCTGGCGATGGGAGCAAAAATTTCGTCATAGTCCATGCCTTTTTTTTGAGTGAAGCCACGAGCTACAAATCTAGCTTTATACTTTTCAATGTTGCCATCAACGACATGCTTGATTTTATAAATCCATTTAGACATTAACATAGACTTCCCTGTTGGTCTAGGGACAACTTCCCACACATCATTTTTCATAATTGGATTATATTCTTCGATCATGGCATCATTCCATACCTGTACGCTTGCTGCTTCTTTATATGTAGAGGGTTCTGCAACAATGAGCTTGCTCATCAGACCTGAGTACTTCTGGGGCTTTATGCTTTGTTTGAAGGTTCCAGGAGGAGCTTTATGCTTCTCAGCTTCTTGCAATGTTTCTCGGAACCAGCCAGGTCTTCTCTTGGAAGGAGGAGCCTCAAGTAGTTCTTCAGTCAGTCTTTCTGATTCTAAGGGTGCATTTTGACGCTCATCTACTTCTTCCTCCCTCTGAACTTCTGAATGAGGAGAATCTGGAGTTTCGGAAGGAGATTCTTCTGTATCTTTTGATTGGCGGAACACAACTTCCTCATGGAATATCACATCTCTACTGACTTCAATGTACCTTTGTCTAGGAACATAGATACAGTAAGCTTTTGGGCTTTCATTGTAACCAACAAATGTGCCTTTCTTTCCGGAAGGCTCTAGCTTAGATCTCTTTTCTTTTGGCACATGATATATACAGGAGTGCCAAAAATCCTCATGTGGTCAACTGCGGGTTTCTTTTTTTGTGAATACTTCCTCTGGAGTCTTTTCCCCCAAGATGGCATGAGGGATTTTGTTTTGAATGTATATAACAGTACAAGCAGCCTAAACCCACAGAGATAAAGGAAGATTGAGGTCACACAACATAGCTTTGGCAGCTTCACATATCGTTCTATTCTTCCTTTCTGCAACCCCATCCTGTTGAGGGTTGTATGACACTGTTAGCTCCCTCTTGATTTCTGCTTCTCGACAAAAATCATCAAACTCATTAGATTCAAACTTACCTCCGTTATCTGACCTCAAGACATTGATGTGTCTTCCTGTCTGGTTTTCAATTAGAGCCTTGAACTCCTTGAATTTGTTAAAAGTTTCACTTTTAACCTTTAGAAAGCATATCCAGGACTTGCGAGAGTAATCATCTATGAACAATACATAATACAAGCAACCACTCAAGGAGGGTGAGGACATAAGCCCACATATGTCAGAATGCCAGGATGAATCATATCCAAGATCCCTTTAGATCTATTGTTGCTTATGGAAAACGATTTCTTTGTATTCTTTCATAGTGCACAACCTTTGCAAATACCACTATGTTCATGAGAAAACTTAGGCATACCTGTAACCATCTTTTGAAGACCAGGAAGAGCTGTATAGTGAAGGTGTCCAAACCTTCGATGCCGTGGTTCACATGGGTCGATTGTGTTGTGAACTAATGCTTGAGTGGAGTGTCCAAAGGCTTTGTAAAGACCTCCCTCATGAACTCCAATCAATTCAACTGAACTTAACTTCTCATTCTTTGCCCATAGTAGAACTTTCCTGTCCATGAAGATAACTTTGTAGCCTTTATCTTCTAAGCCAACAACTGAGAGTAGGTTCTTCTTCAAGCCAGGGACATATAGTATGTCTTCGATGTGCAAAACAGTCCTTGAGTCAAGTTGAAGTGAAGCTGAGCCAACTCCTTCGATTTTGTAGGTGGTGTCATCCCCAAGTTCTACTTGATTAGCAAAATTTTTCTTCTTATACCTTACAAGAGCTTCACGGAATCCTGTCATATGTCTTGAAGCTCCACTATCCACTAACCAAGAATTAGCACAGTTGGTGATGGATCCTGAGAGAGTAGAGCTCAATTAGTATTCTCTTCTAGATTCTTCTTCTTTGGAAGACTTGGCACCCTTCTTCTTCTTTGGTTCTTCTTCCTCTGTTGTAGATGCTTGGAATCTTCTTTTGAACCTTCTCTTTGCCTACCTACAGTCCCTGGCACAATGTCCCATCTTATGACAATTGAAACATTCTATATTTGATGCATCTAGTTGCTTACCTTGTGGCTTCTTTTCTTTCTTCTTCAGAGGGAAGGACTTCTTGAACTTCCTTGTTTTGCCTGTAAGGGAAAGGTTCCCTTCCTTAGCGTCATTAGATCTGCTTTGAATTCTGTCTTCTTCTTCCAAACAGTCATGCCAAAGTTTATCAAAGTTTTGCCGAGTTTCACGTCCACTTACAACTGCCGGAAAGGTTTCCCGAGAACTGGGAAGACCATCGAATACAGTGTGCACAAGACCATCATCATCTATAGGGACACCAATGGAAGAAAGTTGATCTCTTACTTGAGCAATTTTTGTGAAGAAGGGGGCCACTTCTTCATCTTTTTCCATCTTCAATGTATGAAGTCTCTTCTTCAGTACTCTCTTCTGGCTGGGTGCTTTATTCTCGTATAGATTTGTCAGGGTGTCAAAGCATTCTTTGGCAGTCTTCAGTGGTGTTATGGAAGGCATCAATGTCTCCTTGACTAAGTCATATATGATTCTTCTTGCCTTGGCTTGCTTCTTTTTTAAGGCTATCCTTCCTGCATTAGATGTCGGTTCATCCATAGCATTGATGACCAAGTCATCAAGGTCGTTTTCTTTTAAGGTGGCCATAAGCCTTGCTTTCCATGAGTTGTAGTTGGGTGACCCTTCAAGTCTTTCCTCTGGTTTGAAGGTGTTGGAAGCCATCTTTGATCAACAAGTCTGCTATCTCAGTCTGCAAGTGTTGCAAGGTCTATGGAGGCCACAATGGTCTACTCAAACACTGTAAACTTCACATGCAAAGCTCTGATATCATGTTGAAATTTGACATGTGTATGATATTTTAAACTTATGCAGACTATTAGCGAGATAGTACTTGAGATGTTAACAACAGTAGAACAAATGCATAAGTAAAACAAGCATCCACGCAATTGAACACAAGATTTTTCATGGGGAAACCTTTTAAGGACAAAAACCCCAAAGCATTAATAATTCATCCTCTAAATGAGATGATTGAGTTTGTACATGAGCAGAGATCAATTTGTTCCCATAACTCTGAGATGAATGTTGATAAACAATTTCCAACCAAGCTTTTACAACTTGTGTTCTTTCAATCTGAGAATCAATGACGTGGCTGCCACGTGGACTGTACCTGTTGCCACCTCTGCGAAGGCTGCTACCACCTCACGGATGCCTGTTGTTGCCTTTCATCACCCCATTGAAGTTTGCTGCTGTAGTATATCAACCCTAATAGGGCTCGAGAGCAAGGGAGCACAACCCTATTAGGGCTCGGGGTGCTGTAGTATATGCAGAGCAGCTAGGGTGCAAGTATAGCAGACCCTAGCTACCTCACCACCCTCTACTGCTACCTCCATCGTGAGCTGTAGTGGCTATGCTGCTACTGCTCCTCACCACTGAGACTACCCTCCACTGTGACTGAGATATGCCGTGAAGGAAGAAGCCCTAGAAATCTAAGAGTTGCCATGTTGAAGAAAAAGAAAAAGATAACAAACCACTGAATTATTCCTCAGTCAAGTAGCTGCGATGAAGTAGAAGATCTTAGTCAACAAATTGTTTTGGAGTAGTCAAATGATCTTGGATGATGACAAAAGAGTTGAAGTGCTTCTATATTTATATTCCATCAAACATAACATGTTTCCATGTAATTAGGAAGTTGAAATTAGGGCTTCCATTCTTTTTCATCTTTGACCCTTGACTTTTAATGTTTTGTGGTTCAATGGTCTTTTGGTGTTCGTCTTTGTGCCACTTGGTCCTTCATTTGGTCACTTGGGCCACGACAAGGGTTTCATGGTCCTTTAAGTGTTTTTGTGACCACAACAAGTTATCTCAAGAAGTTTTTAGGGTCCCCATGATTCACTCATGCCCACTCAAAGTTCATCTTCATAAATAAGGAGAATTATTAAATGCTTTATCTTGATCTCCTCATTGCCACTAAGATCAAGTGCCAGGTCTCTCAACCAGGGGTAGCTAGTCCTTGGAGAAGGTCTCCTAACTCATAGATCAAGGAGAGGAGTGCATCACTTGCCCAGACCCAATTGAGGGCTTATGGTGAGGACCTGGTGCCTCAGCCCTAGGCTGCATCAGATGACTCAATGTCAAATACTTGGTAACTGACCAAGCGCCTCCATTCTCCCAGAGAATGGCTCTCAACCCCAGGTTGAGGTCTTAGTCCTGGTTCTAGTCCTGGACTAGGTTAAATTCCTGGTAACTAACCATGTATCTCCATTCTCCTAGAGAATGGCCCTCAGCCCTAGGCTAGGGCCCTAGTTTTAGAATGGGTTAATTTGCTGGTAATTGACCAGGTGCCTCCATTCTCCCAGAGAATGGATCGCGATGCTGCTTAGGAAAAATCAACACCTTGATTAAGGAGGAATCTTCTTTCAGTGGTAGTGCTACAGGAGAAGGGGTTTACCATAGCCTTCTCAGAAGAAAAGGCCCTGATGTGGCCCAAGGATGGAAACATGAGTTCAACCATTGTACTTGGGGTCCGTGAAGGCAACCTTTATAAGGTTTTAGGGCATATTGTACAAAGCAATCTGTGGCAGAAAATGATGGCCACAAGTATTGAAGGATAGGTTGACTCTCATGAGCTTGATGAACCTTGTTAGGATTCAAAGATCAAGAGGGAACCAACTTTGCTCTTCAACCACCAACAAAATGGGATTGTAGAAAAGAAAAAAACCTTCCATCACTTTAGAGAGTCTTCAAGTGACTCATATATGGAATCACAAAAATTTCAGCCTATGAGTCATCTCGTTCAGATGAGTAGAGGGAGAAGGCCGGAGAGCCTTTAATTGATCTCATTAAGAAGCTTATTGAGAGGCTTTAAGGGTGCTTCAGTGGGTTTCATGTCATTAATTCAAAATCCTCCACTTATGAGGAGGAAACCAAACAACAGGTTTGGAAAGATGCTATGGAATTTTACGCATGGAAAGTGGTTTTTAGCTATCAAGCGAAGTCACTCATAACTTCCAAGTGGATCTATGAGATCATGCTTCTCGCTGATATCCAAAGACGCTTGAAACTCTCAGAAAATCCTGTATTCGATGACAGGACATAACTCATCGAGAGTACGTATCACTATGTCAAGAACATGGTGCAGTATGTTCTGTCAAGTAGACAGATTACTGATGTGTTGACTAAGCCTTCGTCAAAGTTTGAGTACTTCTGAGACAAGCTTAGTGTTGCTGAGAATGCCTCTTTTGCTGAGAGGGCGTGCTAAAGATAGTGTAGCTACGAGAGCTATTCTCTGAATGGAACCCTAGTCAGTTAACCAGGCAGAGTAAGTCCCTGGCAGGTACCCTAGAGCCCCAAGCAGTCTAATGGGGTTCTTGGTCTAGGACTAAGTAGGTTGATGCCATGGCAAAGCCCCTAGCCTGTGGCTAGGGCCCTTATCTGTCTCTAGGGTATTTTGGTCAGGGACTAGACAATGCTTGGTCATAAAGACCAAGCATATCCTGCAGGCTGAGACAGAGACATCCTGGTCTGGGACTAAGCAGATTCTTGGTCTAGGACCAAGCAGGTCCTACAAGTAGAGTCCTGGTCAGTTAACCAGGAGGATCTTGGTCAGTTAACCAAGATAATGATGTGTGATATCCTTCTCTCCTAAATGGTTAAGCTAGGCTGTTTCTTCAAGGGACTGGCTACCCGTTGATGATGTCACTAGCACTTGACCTTGAGGAGCAATAAGGAGGACCAAATGATCATATCATCCAGTTTGGACCTTCCTTATATGGTGATGATAAAAACTTCCAGTTATTGTGTGGAACACTTGTGGACTACATACCTTGAGAGAGAAAGATAAAAGTTAGTTGCTTCTCCTTGTGGGTAAAAGGGTTGTTCTCCCTGTCGAGGCCTGGAAAATCGTAGGTAACAACAGTAGGGATTCTCCCCAATAAACGTTCCCAATTAGCTCGTTATTGTTTGGTATGGGGAATCCGTCCGATTTATGGTCCGACTACCGTAGGTCAAGTAACAATTAAAGTGTTTTACCGGTTACGGGCCGGTCCACAGTGTATATTTTTTAGTTTTTAAATGTTTAAGTATGATGTTCAACTGCCTAACTAAACGCAGACGATAGAGATAACGAGGAGGGTCACAATGTGATGCGTAGGTTCTTACCTCTCGTCTTACCTCTCTCGCTTCTAAATTACAATCAACAATAAACTAACTAAGACTCACTAACCTATCCCTAGGGAGCAAAACTATCATTAATGGTGAGTAATGTATTGTATTGCATGCATAAAGAAAATCATAGATAGTTGTTAACGTTTCTGAACACATGAATATCAATAGAAATACAAACAACAAGATAGCTTATTGTTAATTAAAACATTCATTACTCAATGTGGAAATTTCACAAAAATAAACCAGAGCACATTCATAACATGAAAGAATTCAATAGGTTAGAACGATCTCACAATTTATGGAAACAAGCTGAAAAAGAAATAGTTCATATCCAACTAGCCCATAGCAAACATTTGAAAATCCACAGAACTTTCTCCAGCAGAAACATATAACTCTTTATTGTAAAATGAATTAGTTCTTCTTACAATACTTTCTCAAGATAGTCTGGGAAAAGGTCCTTTTCTATCTAAAACTCTCCTATACTTATACAAAAGCAAAACTCTTGGGCTGCCCCACATTGTCTTTTGAGCTTCTCCAACCTTTCTTTTCCAAAATTTTGTCCTGTAGCTTGTGCACAAAATTAATACAATATATTACATTTTAAATCAATATTCCCAAAACTTTTATGAGGAAGGCCCAACTTGCTCGTTGATGAACTTTTTCCATGCATTAGCATCTCCTGCTATGCTTTCAAACCCAGAAGGTTCAAGGAATCGAATGTTAATTTTGTATTTGGCAGCGTGGGTCTTCACCCCCTTTATCTTAGCAGGAATCAGGCGTAGCTGGTCCTCTAATAGGTGTATGCTCACAACTGCATGTGCTACTGCATTTTTCAATATCCATTGATCGAAGTCTTTGACCTACTGGATTTCTTGTTCATCTTCCTTGTACCTGTCCTGTAAATGCTTTAGAAACAACTCATGTTCAGGTAGCATTGCCAATCTTTTCTTAGCAGAAACCTGACACTGATTGTATGTGAAGAGTACTCTCCTGCAAAATTCGGCACAAGCATTCTTTGTCTTCTTTACTCTCTTTTTAAATTCCTCTGCAACATTACTAGCAAATTCCATTTACTCATATTCCTGCTGCAATGTCTGCTGATCTTTCATGGCTAGGTCTACAGGAGATTCTTTATTGGTTTCTATCCAAACCATTCTTCCCTTTAGACTTTCCAATATATCCTGAGTCCTATCCAGGAAATATGAAGTGGTATTTATAATCTCCTCCAGCCTGGTGTCTATCTGCAAAACTTTGCATCTTTCATCTTCTATTTGTATTTGTATATGATGAATCCTTTGCCTAAGAGTCAGAACATGCTCCTTTAGGGGCCGAATGTCAGCTTTCTGCTCCATAGCACTCTTTAATGATGTGGCCAATGAATTTTTTTGTTCCTTTAAGGCTGCTATCTGCATTTGATATTGCTTTTCCTTTTCTTCTGTAGCAACCTTTTCTATTTCCAGTTCAGTAACCTTGCTCTCCAACTTGTTCTCTTCTTCATTTAAATTTCCACATGATAGCTGAAGATTATCCTTTTCAGTCTGTAAACTCTGATGTTCCAGCCGTAGCTTTTGTAACTTTGCTAAAGTAACTTGGGAATTCTTCATTGTGTTTTATGCAGATATTGCTAAAGCATCCTTATTTGCTTGCAGAGTTTGACATTCTATTCTTGAAACCTTGACTTCTCTTGTCATGTCTTCATATTTTCTCTTTAGCTTCTGGCTTTCATCCCTTTCCTTCTTTAAGGTTTCTTTCAGCTGGGCTACACTCTTTCGTGATTGCTCTAGAGCCGTCATGAGCTTGTTCACATTGTCTTCAGTGGCTAAGGTTAAAGCTACAGCTCTTGCTATCAACTGTGGATCTTTATGTGTACCATGTACCAATGTCTTGTCTGTCACCATCTTACCTGGCTATCCTCCAGTATCTACCTTTTTCTCGATCCTCTTGACAATCCTTTTCTTCTCTTTGTCATAGAATATGGTGTTAAAATCAGGTACTTCCTCCCCTTCCATAGGCATGAAATGAATCAAATCAAAATCATAAATCGAAACATCTTCTAATATACTGCCAGAAGAGATAGCAGGCTCAAAGGGATCAAGATCAGATCTTCCTTGTTCTTGATCTGCAGGCTCTTGAACTTCTTGTACATCGACTTGCTCTTTGAGTTGCTTCTCCTTTTGGGATTTTGTTAGCCTGAAGCCCTCACTTTTTGCTTGTTTCTTCTTTATTTCAGCTTCTTCTTTTCTTTTCCTTTCTTCTTCTTCTTTCCTAGCTGCTTCTTCAGCAGCTCGTTTCTTCTCTTCCTCTTCAATTCTTAAGCAATTTTCTGCCTCCTGTACCAATCTGCTAGCATCTTCTTCTCTTTTCTTGGCCTCTTCTTCTTCTAGCTTCTTAGCTTTTTCTGAAGTCTTGCCTTTTTCACCCATAGTTGTTATCTTTTGCTTGAATCTTTTCTTGAGGGCTGTTATGTTCTTTGCATTGCGGAATGTCTCCTCGTCTTTGTCTCAGAAGTCAGTGTACTGAAAATGGATTCCTGCTTCTTTGCAGTTGTCAGCTACTTTGTTACGGGAGTCATTTCTATGAAAATTCATATCTCCAAAGCGAAAATATTTTAGCTCTTTAACAAATTCTGCTGCCTGCTTTACCCTTGAAAACTTATAGCTTCCAAGTAAGAAAGGTACTGCAGGGTACGTTGCCTTTTTATGCTCAAACAAAAATTTCCTACTCCATCTATATACAACTGTCTGACTGCCTCCTTGTGGAGTACATAATCTGTAGCATATTTTGGGAGCAGAGAAGGAGCTCTGGAGCTACCATACATCCTTACATATAATCCCTCCTCTGTTAAATAATAATCCCCGAACTCTTGTATGACCTTAAAGGCTTCTTCGGACATGCAATTACATTTGGTTAGGAAAATCAAAGTATACAGGGGCATAATGAAATGATCTTAAATTTCCCTATAATAACTGTAATACTTATGTGCCCAAAACAACTTATAAGCCATGTATACTGGGGTTCTGTCCTTCTCCTAGTTGCATTTCAAAGCAGGGAAAGTCTGGGTGCACAATATGCACTCAATTAGAATAGAGCTCATATAAAATTCAATTTTCTTCTGAGATACTCCTCCTAAGGATGCACTTATACATGCAGAAAGGTTGTTCGACACTCTATTTGCCTAGTTGAAGATGGTTCCTTGTGTAGCAACGAAAAAGATAACCGGTATCCAACCTATCTTGAAACTTTTGCCATTTGCTCGACCAAAAATCCTATTAAGCATCATAGCAATAAACTTGTAAGGAGCTTGGAGAGTTGAGGTGTCATATTCTCCAGAAGGTCTGGTTCTGAAATTCTTTCCTAGTATCATCATTCTCTTTACAGTCTCTACCAGGTCCAAACTTGCCTCCTTTAGTGAACTCTCTGTTAGGTAGACCTGTGGTGAAGGTAAATGGTATGCCATAGACACATAGGCATGGCTATATGCAGCATAGCCTTGCTCTGCAGTGTTTTCTAGAATCATTTTCGTCACATCTGCCTTGGGCAGAATCCAACCTATTACTTTTGAACAGGGAAACAATTAGGGCCTCGTAGCTACTTTCATCAAAGCTGACTTTTCGATGTTAGCATAGATCGTCAATTCTTCAAACCCAGCATCAGGTACATTCTGGTTTGAGGTCATTCTAAAGATTTCTCCCCACTTGTAATCAGGTTCAATTCCAGTGGTGGCTTTGGTGTCTTCATAGATGAACTCTACCTTGGTGATTATTTCTACCTCAGGCTCTCCTTCAGCGACATGAGCTTTCTTCTTCTGTCTCTTTGACATGTTGCTGTTATAGCAATCAACCTGTCACAACCAAACAACATGTTTTAGGCTAACTGAGCTCTAGCAAGTGCTTATAGCAATACACAAGAAAATATACTTATTTATTTACCTCTTCGACATGCATGCTGTTTTAAATAGGTTAAACACAGTCCTTATGAATGAATGATTTAACAAGAAAAACCCTACAAACTGCTTCCTAAATCTGCCTAAGCTCCACTATCCCAAAGACTTAATCGACCGAAAAACCTCTTTGTCTCACACAAGTACTTATCAACCTATTCTATCGTTGGATCTCAACACAATCTTCAATCTCAAAACAACTAAACCCTGCGCAACAACTGTCTTCGAGAAAAACCCTAATTGACTGAAAAAAAATCCCTCCTGAGTCCCACGGGATACTGTAACTGGGGAAAAAATGGCTTCTTAACCTCTGGCATACCAACAAATGATCAATAAAAGGGTGGTATGGACAGCAAAACGCCCGTCTGCACCACGCCCTAACCACTCGCGCAAGAAACGCAAACGCCTCCATAATGCTTCAACTGTGTACAGACTCAGACCTCCCATGCAATGAAAATCCAATAACGGGCTAAAACCCCTCCTCCTTGTAATATAAAATATCCACGAAAATCACCGTAGGCATGTAAAATCCTAACCCCCCATGCGGTAAAACCTAACTTGCGGAAACCTAACGGTTCAAAATCAACCAACAACAACCAAAATAACAAGACCACGGTTTACCTACTTGACAGTAGTGGTGCAACCGATTGGATGGAACGAAATTCCACGGGTGCAGAGCAGAACGAGCAAGGTTTTGACAGTTGCGTGCGCACGAAATCTTCGGACTGCTTCCACAGTGAAAATGACAAATCTCATTGCAAATGACAAGTCACATGGCCACCTATATATACCCATGACTGGCAGGAAACTATCGGCAAACAAATAATAAACCAATCGGAAGAATAGGCTGGAGGCTCACCGCAATAGTGGGCGCGGAACAGACTACAAATCCGGGATTACTTATTAGTCTCGGACATCGGTAATCACTACCCTCAGAACCAAAAGCTGATAACCCTCCACAACGTCGGCTATGGACAATTCTAATATCATGGGAATGGGTATCGGAGCTCGACAACGTTAAGCTCTACGGAGTCGGCACAGAAAATATGATGCTATCGGAACTCCTCAGAACTAGCTTTCCGCAACGCCGGGCGAGATAGACACTATAACCCCGGCTTGCTCCGGTTAAAACAACCCGACAGTGAAAAAAAAAACATCATAGGATCTCGGAAACACTAGGGTGAAGGGAAAAATATCGTCGGATAAGTCCAGCACGACGGGGCTGCAACTTCGGCAAATCAAGTCCGAGAATAAAGCAGACTAACTTCAATGCATTGGCGACGGATTCCAAAGGCACTCAACAAGCTAGTTGATTCCTCTTCCACAATGTCGGAAGGCTAGTCCACTATGATTCCGATATTGGAAGAGTAGTTGACTAAGCATCCGATATGGAAAAGTGAAAAAGACCAAGTTTTTTCAAGAAATCTTTGAACTCAGGGAAACTCTGGAAATAACAAAATACTCCTAGGCCAAATTTAATAAAAACAAATAAAAAGGGGGGTCCTAAAATTGAAAATTTTGGGGAAATAGTTGCAGCTGCAACACTCCCACATTGTTGATACACCTTGGTCTTGTGGGTGAAAGGGTTGTCTTCCCACTTTGTTGTGCCACCTTGTGGTGGTTATCTTTGTGCTTGACTTGGTCTTGTGTTTTCCTTGTTGGTCCTAGCGCTCCTCTTGAGTGTGGTACCTTGACCCTTTTTGTTATGTTGACTTAACTTTTCTTGTTATTGGAAACCCTCCTGAATGTATGATGTCTTGACTTTTTTTGAGTAAACCCTATATCATAGAAGGATTATAAGGAGGATCCTTCTAGAAGTCTTTAAGAGGCTATAAACGCAAGTCTTAGCCTCCATTATGAGTGTGTCTTGGAGAGATATCTCAGCTCTATGTTTAATGTCTGATATAGGGTTTCCAACATCTCTGTTTGAAGGTGACGTCAAGGGCTTTAAGGCTGCTATTCTTCTTCTGTGGATGACGTTTGCTGCTAGGGTCTGTTCTTTTGTTGGGCCGCTGCTTGTCCAAGCCCAGTTAGGGCTGCCATCCGTCTGCTGAAGGGTGCTATGACCTGTGTAGGGTGCCGTGAGCTCTGCTGAAGGGTGCTGTGACTTGTGTACGGTGCCATGACCTGTGTAGGGTGCGGTGACCTCCTATAGCATGCCGTGGCCTGTGTAAGGGAGCCATGACTTGTGTTGGGGCTGTTAAATTAGTGTGGGTCTATCTTGTTGGGCTGTACCTTCATCGTGGACTGTCTTGTGGGCTGTAGACTTCATTGTGGACTGTGTTGTGGGCTGTAACCTTCACTTTGAACTGTCTTGTGGAACCTTGGACTGTTATGGCTATTTATGCAGACCACACTTTGCTTGTGGGCTGTGAGTGTGAGCCACAGTCTGTGGTGGGCTGTTAGCGTGGGCTACAGACTATTTGTGGACTGTTTATAGCCTGTGTATGCCTGCTCTTTAGTTGGGTGCTGCTGCTGAGGGTTCCACTATTGCTTGAAGCTGCCTTATGACATCCCGTTGGTTGACTTGGTTGACTTGGTTGCTGCACTTCCTACAGTATTTTCCTAACCCTATCCTACAACACTTTATCTCTCTCTCAGGTATGTCCTTGCCCTCAGGTAAGGGCCAGACTTGTTCCCTTAGTGACTTGTCTCCTACAGATAAGATCTGATCTGAAAGTATATCGGAGTATAAGGAAGTTTTGAACCAGTATTGTTTTCCCAATTAGATCTTTTATTAACGTTATTTGTTAGTCTTGTTTAATTTATCTACTGCTGCTATACATCTTGTATTTTTGTTTTAGTTGTGTACCTTTAACACAGTGATCCTTAAGGGAGTGTTAATGTTGAAGGAGATGAAAATTATATTTGTGTTTGATTACTGCTGCATTTTTTACTTCAGTATTTTACAGTTTAAGTTTGCATTAAAGTACAAGTTTTTTAAATTTTTATAAAAACTCTAAAACTTTAACAGTTACAACTACCTTGACTCATTGTTCTAGGGCCCATGTGGATGATTATTATATAGGACTAAATCTCTATGGATTTGGTTTGCATGTGGATGATTATTATATAGTTATTGACCTCCTCTTGCTTGCACACTTTTGGATTGTTGTTATAAATTGGACATTGTTCTATCGAGTTAGTTATGGAGGCATTGTAGCCTTATGGAGAATTTATTACACATACTTGATGGGCTATGCCATTTGGATGGTTTTACTAGGTCAAAACCCTAATTTGTCCACCTTTGAGGAGTTTGTTGGAGCATTTATTGGACACATTTGATGGTTTGTCCACCTTGGAAGAGATCTAGTAGATGACTACTTGCTATTTTGGAGGTTTACTTGGTCTTTCACCTTATTGAGGAGCACACCCTTGAGGGTTATTTATTGCTTTGTTGGAGGATGCACATGTGGAGGCATTGTTCTATTATTTCATGGAGCATTTGAAATGGCCAACTAACCACTTTTGGGAATGTGTCCCACCCTTCTTGAGCTTATCTTGTTGAAGGTTGTTACATGTGATATAACCACTCATTATTTTATTATTGTTCGACTCATCTCATGAGTTGGTTATGTGAGAAGAGCATATTATATTGTGTTCCTTGGTGATAAGGATGTATTCTTCTTGGAGAAGAAAGTGGATCTCAACAACTTATTGCTATTTTTAATAAGGAGGTTGTTGAGGAGGTTTGAAATGTATATTTTATGGTTAATCCTTGGAGAATGAATGGATCTAGGAAAACAATTATTGTTTATTGCAAGAGTGATAGAGCTCACTGTATTTAAGGAGTAGCTCTCTCCTCCATTTCATATGCTTGAACTTGTGAAGAGTCTCTCCTCTTGGAAGTTCATTGTACATCTCATTGGAAGGCTTAAAGGAATATTGAAGGTAGTATTTACTATTTAAATTATATGTGAGGCTTAATTTTTTCATGCTCTTAGATGTTTATTAATTGTCAAAATCTCTCATAAAGAACTTGTTGTGGAGGCCTTTTAATGAAATGTTTGCCATTTGGATAGGTGTAATGTGAAGAGATTCTCCCTCTTGTACCTATTGTTGTTTTAATTCTCAACATATTAACCTTGCATCTATCAAATAGTTGTTGCTGGAATTACTATGTCATTGTAGGACAGCACCTTCATAACATTTTAAGAGTGGCACTGGTAGGGATCTTGAAGATAATATTTCTGCATTAATTTCCAGCATTATTAAGGTTGATTCTGGCATGCTGTTAGCTGCCCTTTCTTCCTTAATCATTCACAAAACTGTCCTCTTTAGATAAATGCTTCTTTACCCCATTTCCCCAATATTTGATGGGTACTGGTCCTGGTCCTCCATCACCTTATTTTCTCGTTTAAATTTGTGATGTCACATCACATTGTTTTGCTAAAGCTACTCTTCATAATCACCTTGAGCCTCCTTGTCATTGCTTTAGTAATCCAAAATTAGGGAAGCCCCCATTTTGTTGCAGTAGAGTCAGCCTAAAGTGAGGGGAAGAGCTGCTGTGGTGACAGTGGGAAGCCTTCCTGAGTTCCCTTAGAGTTCCTCTTTGTGGTTGGGACTTTTAAGTTTTTACACTTGAGTGCAGGTCCAGGAGGTAACAGGGTGATAACAAAAATGTTGATTTTAAATATTTTTTGCCACAAAGAAAGATGGAAATCACATCCATTATACTATGTTACATGCATTTTGCCGAATCTCATATTCGTAAAGTTTAGCCAGATTGCCACACCCGCACCTGAACTACACCTGCTTGCAAACTGCACCCATTATTGGCATGTGAACCTTTTCCATGTGTGGATGAGATTAGTTCATGTTAATAGCCTTATATATTTAACACCACTTGCTGACTGTTCAAATGAAAACATACTTTACATAAGAGCAGCAGATGCAGACTCCTTTTGTTTTGATATGGGGACATTTTAACTCATGCTTTTGAAAGTCAAATAGTCTGTAGCTGCATTGTTTTACAGTTTGGAATTGTGTAATTTTATCAGTTCTGACAAGCTCAGCAGTTAAGATTTTAATCAATATTAGCTTTGCAGACTAAGTAGGTTTTGGTCAGTGGAGAGCATAAGTGAATTTCATTGGAAACTTACTGATGGGTGCTGAAACAGATCATACGTCTCAAGTAAAATGGTGTGGTTCCAATGTGAAGACTGTGGAGAGAACCTCAAGAAGCCTAAGCTACAGAACCATTTCCGAATTTGCTCAGCAAACAAGGTCTGAGCTTTTGGTCAGTTCTAGACGTAATTTCTTATGTCTGTCTTACCAATGCATTTGGAAATTGATGTTATTTGCTCTCGTTTTAAACCTGGTTGCTTAATTGGATGTTGCCCTTTTATATCTTTCACGCTAAAGGGCTTCCTTTTTCCATTGTGTTTTTTTGCTTTTAGTTGAACTATATGCTGAAATGAAATTATCAAATACATTTAAATATGGATAATTTTAATGAATGTGAACATCATACTCAGTTTGCAGTGATTGAAGATGTAATTGTGAAACATGTTAGATTCCTAACCTATTTTTTTAGAATCCACTAAATTAGATTCATAGATATTAAAATGTGTCTTCTAAATATGAATTAACACAGTTGCCAATTTCCTATCTAGATCACGCAAATGAAAAGAAGTCTCAAAGGCCCGAGGGAGCTAATTTCTCCACAGTTTAGTTTCTTTTGAGCATTGGGTGGCATATTAGTTTCACAGCCAATGATTTGAAAATGAGATAAGACTAGAGCGCAGTTTCTCTTATAGCTAGTATAATGACCAGTGAAGTTATGAATTGTCAAATTTTGTTCTATTGCCCTCAATGTCTTCCAATTGGAATTCTGATGCCACCCAATAAACAAATGGACTGCCTCCAGTTGACTTGAATAGGCACTCGTGCACTCTTTATGTCATATATTGATCTTTCTTTGAGAGTCAAGTTGAAGGAGGCCAACACCATCAGCCTGACATTACCTATTGGATCTCCAAGGTCAATGACCAATCGGATGCTACCTCTGAGGTCAATGACTGTTATGAGAGAATTGAATTGTTACCACCAAGGATACACAATTCGTGGGTGGGTATCGGAATCAACAGAAGATTCTGGTGTGGCTGCGGAAAACATCACAAAATCAAGATTGGGAAACCAGAAAATAATTTTTTATATCCATTTATATTTATATGAAAAAACAGAAATTTTCGTAAAAAAATACAGTAAACATATTTCTGATATTTCACTGTTTCAGATTTCAGGAAACAAATTTATACAGTAACTGCTAAATATCAATGAAACTGCAAGGATATATCCACCTATTGATTGGGCTTCATACATGTAACATCAGGATTAAGATTCGTACATAAATGCAATGCAGAAAATGTCTTCGTTTGCTGATGTTTGAATAAAAAAATTGTTTCAATAAAATTTAGTAAGTTCTGCTTCGTCTTTTTCCTCCAAAGGCTGCTCACTGTTTTTGTCTGCCTCATCTCTGTCACATCATCTTTTAAATTATGATTTTATCAGCTTTTGTTTGAGTATTTTCTGTTTGTTCCCTTATCACATCTTATCCAGTCAAATTTGTGGATCTGTCTTGCCAGAAGTTGCACAGAATATATTTGTCCTATCTGCACTGGACTCTCTGCCTTTTCTGCGCTGGTCCTGGGTGTCTTCACAAGAGGTATCTGAAACCCTTGGTCTGAAACAAGATGGATGCTCTCATTCTGCAATAAATGCACTCATTGTGTGAATGATTACTTCTGGTTTGAGTGATCTTGTTTCCACCTTTTGATTTCTGCCTGCTTGCATATTTCTTCAAGTTGTGGGTGTTCCAGGGTTTCCTGCCCATAATTCATTGTTCCATCTCTGCTGTGGCGCTTCTATCTGCAAGAAAATGGGATTTTGAGAATCATTTCCATCTGCTGGAAATGGATCAACCACAACTGGAAATGTGTCTGGACACCCGATCTCGATTCAATTGAAAATCCAGGGATTTGTTTAGATTTGGATAGACCCCTGAATCCCTGATTCTGACCTGTACTGGGAGTGGGATCAGCACCCTGGGTAGGCGATTTCAGTAGCTATGGTTACCAGCATAAACAGAGCAGTTACTCACCTGAGAAGATGGAAATTCTTGAGGTGTTTTATGCAGACTTGGACACTGGCTTCTAGAAAAGGGTTAGGATGAAGTAAGATTCTAGCTCAAAAACCAGTGAGTGTTTCTGAGAAGTCAACCTATAGTGAATGAGAGAGCAAGATGTTATGGCCCTGGATGGAGAATCCCATGTAAAAACAGAGACAACAAAATATATAAAAGATATTCATATTACTGATTAAATGGCAGCTGCTTTGCTCATTAAACGACAGCTGTATTACAGTTGTAGAATTCATTAAACAGTAACTGGAATTTTCAGTAAATGGCAACAATTGTTAACATCAATATGTTTTGTAACCGTACCCATACCAGATACCCATACCCACATATCGGATACCTTGTACCCACGTACCTTGCCATACCCAAAACTTGGCCGAAGTACTCGGGAAGTTTGTCACGGATTCAGGGGACGTTGATTGCAGAGGGGACGGAGTACCTCTGTTTTGGGGGCGCCTGGGGATACCCAGAGACCAGTTTTGTACGGGGTACCCCTGTTTGGAAGATGCCTGGGGATGCCTAGGAACCAGTTTGGTACGAGTCCAGCCAGTTTTGTACAAGTGAGTGTTTCTGAGAAGTCAACCTATAGTGAACGAGAGTGGAAGATGTTATGGCCCTGGATGGAGAATCCCTTGTAAAAACAGAGACAACCAAATAAATAAAGGATATTCATATTACTGATTAAATGGCAGCTGCTTTGCTCATTAAACGACAGCTATATTACAGTTGTAGAATTCATTAAACAGTAACTGAAATCTTCAGTAAATGGTAACAATTGTCAACATCAATATGTTTTGTACCCATACCCGTACTGGATACCCCGTACCCACATACCCTGCCGTACCTAAAACTTGGCTGAAGTACTTGAGACGTTTGTCACGGATTCAGGGTACGTTGACAGGGGATGGAGGACCCCTGTTTTGGGGACTCCTGGGGACGCCCAGGGGCCAGTTTTATATGGGGTACCCCTCTTTAAAAGACGCTTGTGGGCACCTAAAGAACAGTTTGGTATGAGTCCAGCCAGTCTTGTACAAGTGGCTTTAAAGTCAGTAATATTAAATGCTAATATTAAATTCTTAGAGTAAAAGTGATATTCTCGTTATCTTTAATTTTCTATGATGTTTTCCTTATCTTTAATTTTCTATGACATTCTCCCTATCTTTCATTTTCTATCCTTTTACTTAAATTTGTAACATTACCATTAATTGTTTCAGAATGTTTGAGAGTGGTTCCAGGTTCCGACCTCATTGAACTTTCACATGCAAAAAGTAGAATTTTAGATCCCAAGTTCCAATACTCATCGAACTCCTTGGAGGTATACTCACTCCCATTATCTGATCTGAGAGCCTGTATCTTCCTCCCTGTCTGGTTCTCCACAAGAGCTTTGAACTCTTAGAACCTCTACAAGACCTCCTCAGATTTCTTGCTCTTTAGGAAGTAGATCTAGGTTTTCCTGGAATGATCATCGATGAATGTCACATGATACTCGAACCCTCTCAGAGAAACAATTGACATAGGTCCACACAAGCCGGAGTGTATCAAATCAAGGACTCCTGCTGACCTGCTATCATTGCTAATAAAAACAGTCTTGGTGTACTTTCCCAAAGCACACCTCCTGCATACCTCACTGTGCTCTGTGCTGAACTCTGGCAACCATGTAACCATATAACTCAACATACGCGAAGCTGGATGATGTAGATGAGCCACCCTCCTGTGCCACAACTCACAAAGCTCGCTGCTGCTGCTATGTGCCAAAGCATGCTAGGGCTGAAATAAGAGCTTGTACAGTTTCTCACATCTAACTCCAATGGTGTATGAAGCAGATGGTCTCGCAGTCTTGGGAAACACACGCACATGTCCATCTAGGAAGGACACCCCAAGAGCTCTATCCTCGATCATGGAAACTGAGATCAAGTTCTTCTTCAGCCCAGGTACATACAGTACATCTCTCAAAATCATGGGACTCGTGGTCTCCCTCTGAAAGGTAATGGTCCCACGCCTAACTACTCTGATAACCGTGTCATCCACCAACACTACCTCCACATGAATCTCTGCCTGTGAAAGCTCGGAGAACATTTCTCGAGCACTTGTCATGTGGCTCGAAGCTCCACTATCAATAGACCACATGCTAGTGGTGGATGCACTCAAAGAATGACCTGTCAACAAGGAATACTCCTCAATATCAACATCTACACTGGTGCGGATGGATGCTCTCTCTCTATCAACATGCCCAGTGCAAAGAGAAAACTCTCTCAAATCTCGCTGTAAACTCCTCCACCTCTGCCGAAGCTGCTGTCTGCTGCTGCTTTTTCTTTTTCTTCTTTTGTGGACACTGCCCAGCATAGTGCCCAAACTTTTGACAAGCGAAGCACTTCACAATGCTCAAATCCTTTTTCTGTCCTTCCTGCTGCTTAGCCCCACCCTTCTTGGGGCCCTTCTTTAACTTCTTCCCCTTTGCTGTCAAAGCTACATTCTCCTCATCCTCCCTACTAGTAGAAGCACTGCCCTGCACAAGACCTCTCCGGGTCTCTTCCTGAACAAAATCATCCTAGATCTTGTCCCATGAAGGTAAATTCTCCCTGGCTACTATGGCCTCCACAAAAACAGCCGAAGGTTTTGCAACTCCATTCAAAGCCGTCTGCACTAACTCTGGTTCAGGAACAACTTCCCCCACTGGTGCAAGCTCATCTCTCACTTGAGAGATCCTAGTAAGGTATGAAGTCACACCCTCAACTTTGGCTATCTTAACACATTTCAACTTCTTTCTCAAAACCATCTTACGATTCTCATTTGAGCTTTGAAACAAGCTGGTCAAAGCATCCCACATTAGATATGTATGGGTTTTACTCGAGATGTGTGGAATCACATGGTCTTTAACTACATCTAGAATTATCCTTCTGGCCTTAATGTTCTTTTTATGGAAGGTAGCCAGTCCAATTGGATCAACGGTAGCATCAGGAACAACAATAGGGTGAGCTGTAGTATTTTTGACTACCTCATCCCATAACTCATTTTCCTCCAACACAAGCAATCCTAGCTTTCCATGGGACAAAATTCCCAGCCCCATCAAGCCTATCCTCCATTCTAAGTCCAGTTGCCATGATATCTGCAAAGTTCAAGTTTCAACAAGGTGCTGCCCACTGACAAAAGAAATCACTGAAGTCTGAAATTTTTCATTGTGTATAAATCTGCCATCTTTAACCAAGCTTTGATACCATGTAGAATTTTCTGTACTTTCCCAACCCAGTTTCCAAGTCCGTTTTAACACATTAATTAATGTCCAACCCAATTTGATTACTGCTGCAAATTAGATTTTTTTTTTCTCATAAACAACATAGGACTGAAACACAAGAAAAAATTCTACAACATCTTCACTAACAACAAATAAACCACATTCAAAGATAAATTTCAGACACAGTATTTTTGGTCAAATGACCCAGGAAAGACCCCAACCTCCGGGGAAAACCTGTGAGATAGAAATTTTTATTTTCAGGAAAAATTTACAGCAATGGACAGAATTTTTTTTCAAACCAACTTATCTCAACCAGATGAAAAATATTCTGGTTCGTTTTCCATGCCAAACAGAAAAATGCAAAACACAGAAATTTTTCTGTTTTTTGCCTCGATTTCTGTGCCGCTGTACGGACTGTATTGACAGACCGTGTGGACCTCAAAATCTGTGCATGCAAACTTCCTTCGGATTCATGCCCAGGGAATTTTTTTGTTGAAAAATGTGTCCAGAAATATGCCTCGAAAACCGTGCTGTACTTTCTGCCTCGGGATCCATACCGCTGTACTGTACGGACTGTATGGACCAGCAATAAATGCTGCTGTACCTTGCCTCAATTTTCATGCCCTCTTGTTGTACCTTCTCTCCTCAAAATGCCTGGCAAGAGAAAATTGCTGCTGCTGCTATTTTTCTCCTCTTTCTCAGAAATGGCTCTCTCTTCTCTCTCAAATGCAAAAGTGTCTCTTCACTTGGAAACTTTCTTTTTTGGTGAAAAAATTAGGGTGAATGAAAAACCATCTAATCCTAGGGCTCAGATTAGTCTAGATGAGTGGTTATGATTAAAATCACTTTTCTCCACAAAATAATTAATTTCACTTAAAGTGCACTTTTTCTTTTAAGTGCAATTAATGCTCATCTCAAGTCATTAATATAAAGTCCAAGTGACTCAAACCCCTTTTTCTTAGTGACTTAGGCAAAAGTCACTTAGGGGAACAATTGCTAGGTAAATTTCAACAATATATACCCGTTCTTGTTAAAAAAGGCGTGAAATCAGAATACACATTTGAGTCTTTGACTGCCTTAAAAGTCTAAAAAATTCAGTCTCAGTACTGTCTTGAAACAGTTTTTTTCTGTCCTATAACAACATACTACAGTCTTCCAAGGCTCCTCCAGGGAAGCAGCCTTCAAAATTCTTTCACAGCATTTTTTACAGCCCTAGGGCTTCATCAGAAATCAAGCCACAGATCCCTGCACAAAACATAAATAAAACTTTTTTCGGCTCCTGCATCACTAAAGTGATCTTTCAGAGTTTGAAATTTGAGTCCCTTCTCTGAACTCTTGCTGAGATATGTACCCCTCCTGCAATAATAGAGCTTCCTTAGATAACTGAGTGGATTTTGAGTTGAACTCTTTATAAATATAAGTAAACGATAGATTGTCAAAACTGCTCTTTACAGAACTTGATTCATGATTGGGGCTAACGGCATATTTTCGATTCTAAATTTACTATTCACCCAATTGATCAACATCTTGGAATCTCCAAAAACCTGCAAGTGTTTTAAACCTTTGTCTGCCCCTGTTTTCAAAAGTAGACACGATGTCGGATGCATAGAACTCAGCCCAATTATTTGTTCCTTGCTCAGCAGTATTTTTCAAATAAATATAATGTGTAGATTCAAAGAAAAAATAATTCCTGCCCCACAGATACATGGGGTTCCTTGACATGCCCCATTAAAGAAGCCCCAGGCCTTGTCATAATCAATGTTCAGTTCTTTTAGAGTTCTATGATTATTTCCTTTGGTTATTTCCAGCCCCACTCAAAAGAAACCCTGATTTTACGAGCAACTTGAGCTGGTGTCATGTCAATGGTCCGGCTCAATTCCTCGAAAAATCATGTTGTTCCTTGATATCCAGATGCCCCAGATTACAAAGCAAGGCAAAATCTGGAAAGTTTTTTCAGGAATCAGACTTATCTGATATCTGTGAGCAAAAGCAATCTATCAGAGACCTCTGTCCCCATTGTTCCTCTCACTTGATATTTGTAGTGCTTTTTTCCAAACAGATCTAGAAAAGGAGCACGTGACAAACATAATATCCACTGATTCCTCACTATACTTCCACATAATACATCGCCCTGGTTTTTTGTTTTTTATTGTATACACTATATAGTTATTTGCATATATCTGAGATAATATCAAAAGTCACAGATTGCACATATATAGTAATATCTATAGGTGAAAGTTTTGTAAGATGGCAATGCTCAACAATCCCTAGCAGGCTGTATCTAATATAATGGCCAGGGTTAAGCCGTTATTTTTATTAGTGAATTGTGATCTTATTAAAAACTCATAACCGTTTCTCCAAAAAGAAGAATGGAAATACTGGTTGCACCAAAAGGAGCAAGGTGCTCTACAACATAGAATGGGGGAGATGTTGTCACATAAGGTAACATAGCGTAACGTAACATAACGTAACGTAACGTTACATTACCAAAAATAGAGAGTAATTAAAAAAATTCATGTTGGCTCATAAAATAAAAAAGTATGAAAAGTAATTAAAAAAATCCATGTCAGCCCATAGAATTAAAAAAAAAACCTCAAGAAATTGGATTTCTCTCTGTGCTTGGTAGATCCAGGTTTAAGATGGATCCTATGCTGGTCCAATGGTTCCAACCTATAGTCGAGGAGAAAACCCTAAAGCTTGTTCAAGACCATAATAGGTTTAAACACATAACACTTTGCGATGTCACTAATGTTGCAAAACAAATGTAATGGAAAATGAATAATGCAACAAAGAAATGTTACCCCCTTCATTATGTAGTAGACCAATTAGTAAGCTTGTAGACAATTCATTATATTTAAAAAATTAAAAGAATCAAAGTTCATTTTAATTAAATAAAGCTCATATGCAAGATCATGCTATGATTAATTGGTATTGATCTATCATGTTTATTAATATCTTTCCTGAATTGCTCTTATCATGGGAAGATAGAGTTTTTGACAGAGATGCCAAGACTAAGCTAAGGAGAGGTCATTTTCAGCCATTTGTAATATCTACAAAGGAATAATTGAGATGAATGTCTTTTTCGCTTTATGCTCTAATGAACTTTGTTGCTGGTAGCTTTCATGGTGGAGGGTTCACATGCAAGTATTAATTAGACTGTAACTCAAAGAGTTTTAAATCTAGAGAATAATAACTTATGGCATGCTAATGATTAGGGCACACTCATGTTTAAAGGTATAAAGGTACTAATTTCCTTTTGTTGGCTTTTTTCAGCTTTCGTGTATTGATTGCGGGTTCATATTTAACCGAGAAAGTGTTCAAGTCCACACACAATGTGTGTCTGAAGCGGTATGCTATTTTAAAAGCACTGAGTGATTGCAATATTAATCAGTCTCTTAGTGAGGTCTAGATTGAATTTCCAAGAAAACATCCTTGAAATTGAAGACAATTTATGGATGTCATCTGTAAATTGTGCATTATCTAAGGACTCGTCAAATAACATTGACTCTTCTTCCTGATGTTATGATATTTGAATATTTTTGACTGGGCATGTTCATTGATCCATGTTTAGTCACGTCTCAGAAAATATTTTACTTATGCAGCAATGAGCTTGTAGCAAGGATCTTTGAAGCATCAATTTGAAGCAGTGGAATTTGCATTGATAATGTAATTTGACTTGTTACATATTTGAACAATATTACAATTTTTTTGAGTATCGAGTTTAAACATTTTAATTCTATAAAATTTGACCCCAGTGAAGTGTTTTGATCTAAATACTGTAAATGCCCTAGTAAATGGTTCTTGTAATCATTTCATGAGTTTGATATTACGGGATTGGACATCTCCCTCTTTGTTATAGACCTTACCTTTTTATGGAATGATTTTTATTTGTTCAAGTTTCATACTTGAAATATGGGATCTTTTCTGTAAATGGATTCTCACCTTATGATAAAATGGCTAACGGATGAGTGCACGGCATTCATATGTTAAAAGCAACGTTTAGTGAAAACTGTTTTTAATCGTGTGGCAGGTTTTTTATACCTTTATGATTGTAAACCTTAAAAAGAGAGGGTTATCTTCAGTAAGTAGTGTCATTACAAACCGAACTTGGTTTTTTTTAGAAGAGTGAGATTTTAAATGAATACAAGAAAAGCACCAAAAACTATGCAAGGTGTTAATTGAAAAATATATGTTGAAAACACAGAGCATAAAAAGGTATAAAATCTTAGTGTATTTGACCCTAAATATATGTTTACATGTGTACAAGGAGAACTAAAGGGAGTTTTAAATCTAAAGCTCACATATGTCCATGTGTGTTAATGGGTGTTTTAATGGATATATTTGTATGTACCCAAGGATATTATAAAATAGACCTTGCACATACATGTCTTGAAAATTTATACTAGCAGGCTTCTTTAGGTCTCATATAATTGAAATATATTTTAGTAATAGTATTTTGTAGAACATAGATTTGAGATATGAAATGAAGAGATTTATGGAATTCACTGTCCAACTAGTGTCATGTGTACATGTTTTGGAAATTTGTACAAGTTTTTAAATCTGGAAAAAAGAGAACATTCAAGGAAGTAGCTACATTCAGTTTTTTTTTGTACCTTGGACATTCTTCATCATGGTTCTCTTCTGCACTAGTGCCAACCATTGGTGGATTGTTCTTCGTATTGCTGGATTCATTACTGGAAATATTTGCAGAACCAATTTGCCTGTCTTAATAGATGATGTTCTCTAAAGTATCCATTCTTCTGGAATGGTTGCATTGTAGATTTATTCTTTGTAATATCTTTATACTTTATAATTTAATTATGCTTTTCGTTTATTATATCTCAATTTCATTTAGTAGAAGCACTGGTAGGCACTTTATTTTATAAATTAAATGCTTCCTTTTATACAAAATATGTACATGACATTTTATACAAAAAAGTTGGGGTAATAGACTCTGAAACTTGGCCACCTAGTAAGCTTTAACAACAAATACAAATGCTATCCAGGCGTACATCAAAATTATGTCGTAAGTTCATCAGAAGTCATACTTGTATTGGGTTTTGGGTTGTCTTTGTCTTTTGGGGCAGCTCTCATCTGTCTACAATTGACTCAGGATCAGTGAGGATAGGCTTCCATGCATCGTTGCCCTACTTGGGCTTGAGAGGCTTTTGAAATGGTCAATGTCAGTGCAGGAACTTGTCATTCTGAGAGGCAAGCAGTGGAGGCTAGTTTTAGAGCCTCTCTTGGTGCTCATGGAAAACATGATTAACATGGTACCAATGTTGGCCTTTAGAGTAATGAGAGTTAGGTGAGCAGGCAGGGAAATTAGTAGGGGGCTGCCTTCTTATTGTGTAAGGTGCACAACCCCAAAACTCAATTCATTGATGTAGATGCGCCATCTCCATCTCAATCTTTTGAATTTGAACGGTGATCTACCAATGAAGAACTGCACAAATCAGGGAGCCATCGTACTAGGTAAAGCATTTCTTATGTTGTACTTTCTTGAATAAAGATTCATTCATTCACATACAAATGGAGAAGATAATTTATATCCTATTAATATCCCATGCTGCATTAAACTCAGTAGCCCATACAAGTTCATCTCCTAAAAGGGTGGATTCCTAGGATATGGGAGAAGAGAGAAGCTGATTGCATAGGCCAAGTGTTGGACAGGTACTTCTGCATAGGCCAAGTGTCTGGCATGCAGGAGTCGTCCAGAATTCCTCTCTACGAGCTTTCTTGAGGAACAAGAGACTATTGTATCTCTGTCCTAAGTCTAAGTTAGCAAAAACACATTATTAACTTAACGTTGGTGAATGACTAAAAAATGAACTTAAGATTAAGTCACAATTGTTGATCTTAAGTGATGCTTGAGATCTAATCTCAACCATCGATCACTTTGGAGCTCTAGGGTTAGGGTTTTGATCATTTGAGAAGATATAAAAGGAAGCCTAAGGAGAGGATTAGATACACAACAGTCACACATAGTGAGTGAGATTTCATTGATTGGTTCGAGATGGACTTCCAGTCAAGTGTGTAGGTGCAGGGGCATGGTCGGAGGAAAGGAGAGCAAGGGTCAGCTGAGGGTTGTTTGGCAACCACCAAGATCGAAGCATTGATCTTGAGGTTTGAAGGCTAACATTCTGTCATTGTATTTTCCCTTAATGGTCCATTATCTCAGGACGGGAGCCCAAGATTTTTATCGTTAATAAAAATAGATTGTTTACTTGTTTTTCTTCAGTTGGGGTTTTCTAGTGTAAATCTAAGAATTAAATGCATGTGATTTCCTATGTTTTCCACTGCGTAAATTTGTTAGATTTTAGTGTGTTTTTAGTTAATAATTGCAGTAAATTATTTGGGACTATTAACCAGAGTTGGGATCAGTAAAATTTAACATGGTATTAGAGCTCGGTTTTCGCTCTGAGCAGGAAGTTTGATTTGGTGAGTTTACAAGCATAAGAAAATAATAAGAAAAGGACCACCTTACATTATGATCGCCGTACAAGACATATGGGCGCAGTACGACCTCATCGTAGTCTGTAGAGGCTGCGAGAAGCACGTGGAACAACGAGCTGTTGTAGTTGCATGAAGGCACAGGGCGACAAATCTGAGACGGAACGGACATAACCGTGGGCTGGAAACATGGGATGTTGTGGTTGAAGAGATCAGGTAGCAGTAATGCCTCTCTTCTTATCACTAATCATGGTTGCTGTAATGCCGGTAGGAAACTTAAGAAGAATAATATTCAAGAGATGGGGTTTGTGCATTGCCACAGCATCGTATGAATATAGGAGAATAATATCAGAAAAATCTGGAATCTGGATCTATGTTACTCCAAACAAAATAGAAGAGTTCTCTTCGTAAAGTGTCTATAGGAGGTGAATGCCCTAACAAGCCCTATGCTATTTTCAGCAAATTGAATTTGTGTTTTCATAGTGAACTTGATTGAGTTTATGGGAGTGGTAGCCAGATAAATATTTGAACATTCTTTTCAGTATTTATTCCATCTACAGATGGAAGGTGAATTATGAATTAAAAACCAGAATTCAACTGCAAATCTACTAAACAACTAATCTTCTCCAAGATTCTTGCTTCTCTCTCTTTATCATACAAAGTTTTAAATCTCACAGACAACTGGAATTTCTCCTTATATTCATTATTATGTCTACTCCAAGCTTCTGTGAACCTATGATTATAAAATTTGAAAATCTATTCCTTTCAGCTATTTGGGCCCAATATATCTTGTGCAGGAGAAGCAAGGTGCTCTATAGCTGAGGTGGGGGAGATGTGTCTTTGTGTGTGTGTGTGTAATGTTGAATAGAATGGAATAAAAAAACCGGACCTCTTATTTCTCGTAATTACTATATTTAAATTCTTAAATAACAAATATACAAACTAGCAAAGATACATGTTAAGCCCAGATCTTTTAAGTGCAGAAAGGGATCAAAATACAATCTATAGATGTACCTTGAGTTTTTTGATCCCTCTCAATGCTTAGTAGATCCAGGGTTGACACGGATTTATGCTAATGTAAATGTAAATCTATTACGATCATGTAGAAATTTCCTTTGTATTCTTGGGACAGAGCGTTTTGATTCTTGAAGTGATTGAATTGTGCCATTGCTTTCACATCCAAAAATTAAAGTAAAATATTTTTTGCTGTTCTTTTCCTTATTTAGCATTCTTAGAGAACTGGATATTTTGTGTTTCATATCTTACTGTCAGTAGCTATGAATATTTGCAAACTGTCATGCTTCTAGGTCCTTCTTTCCCTCATACCTTGAATGGAAATATCTCTCTTCTTTGCACATTCCCTGATTTGTCCTGTACATGTTTTTTTTAACAAAAAGAAGATTGTGATTGCAAGCCAATTATTTTCTACTAATATAACCAGTCTAGATTTATGTGCTGAGTTCTTCTGGCATTCTTGAATCTTGAATCAGCTAAATTTGTTGGCTTTCAATGGCACTGCCAAGAACAAATACAGTTGATTGGTTTTAGCCTTTTTTCTTTGTAATTTGTAAAATGTACGTTGTATTTCATTGCTGTATAATAAAGAATATGACAAGAATCATGCATCATTGGGTTACGCTGTTATTGAAAAGATTACCCTTCCCTACATAGGCAAGGATATACAGCATATCCACCTTGGCTCCAATCTTAAGAGTTGTATTTCATTGCTTTATAATAAAGAATATGACAAGAATCATGCATCATTGGGTTACGCTATTATTGAAAAGATTACCCCTCCCTACATAGGCAAGGATATCCAGCATATCCACCTTGGCTCCAATCTTAGGAGTCTGCATCTTTTTCGAAAATGCTGATTCTGGAATGCATGCTAGTTGGTTGACTTTGAATGGCATTACCACGAGTGTATTTTGTTCCAAGTGTCAACAGTGAGTTGTTCTTCTTTTACTGGTTACTAACTGATCAATTGAATTGACGTGTTATTTTAGGAGAAATATGGTCCAAAAGGTGAAGGAAAGGGTGTCAAAAATATAGGAGCAAAAGAAAAACCTAATGCACGTCAGAATGCTGATGTTGATTTGAGTGCTGGGCTGTCCACTCGCCCTCCCTGGGCATGCAGGTAATTGTTATGCATACTGTTTTGATCATGGTTGATATTGAATATATATTTTTTCCTTTAATGGTAAAGATGTTGATGCAAACCCCAACATACAGCAAACAAGCAGCCTATGAAAAACTAAATTCATGTCAGAAATGCAATGATACAGAACTACCTTCGTCATTAGAGGAAAATGAAATAGAGCAGTGATCTCCAGGATCTTCTGAATAAATATGGTATGGATACCCTATTTGTTAAAATGTCCCATCTGGCATCAACTATCTATAAAATAAAACAAGTGTTGGACACAATGGTCACACTGAGAGGGGGAGGGGTGAATCAGTGTGATGACTATTTTATAAACTACTCACCTTCTATAAAATTAGCAGAGTTCATCAGTGCATTATGCTACCAAGTATGTCATCACTACATAAGCATCTATCAATTAATCAACAATAAATCGTAAGCATAATCAACAATAAATCGTAAGCAGCAACACAACACAATAAGACACAACATTTGTTTGGTAAACTTGTTTTATGTATTGTACATGGAATACTTCAATCTTTGCCATTACAATCAGCACCAACTAATAAGAAGAGCACCAACACTTACAACAGGGCTGAAATGATTAAAAAATGTTTTTACCAGAATAACCAGCGTAAATAACACATATACACCATGAATGGGCAAAATAATATATAATTTATAAGATAATGATGTTTTACAATTACATTGCCATGAGTTTTTATAAGCCATTTTGCATCTTTTCAATATAAGTCATGTCTTTTGACTTTTCATAACTATTTAATTATTTATTTCTTATTTTACTAATTATTAATTATTAATGTTAATTTATATTAATATTAATAATTAATGTTGATTTATATCATTCTCAACATGAATTTGTTTTTGTGAGAGTGGATGATTCCATTTAGATTTGCTCTAATTTATTCCCTAATAGATTATTAACATAATGAATATTCTTGAAAGAAATTTCTTGCGATTGTTTATTATCTTTTAGATTCCTAATTTGTTCCTCTAGTTCTTGATTAAAATTTCTCACGCAATGATTTTCTTCTTGCTTTTAGAATATTTTCCCTTCAACATCTTCATTAACTCTTTCCGACTTCTGAATACTTTTTTATTTTTATTTTTGTAACTAGAATTTTATTACAGTTTCTCAATTGAAATACTTCTTCAGTATTTCTTGATACCGTATTATTGATTTTCGTAATTTCCAACTTGTGCGCCTTTTTAGTGTCGTCATATTTGTGCTGGAGTTCTTTCATGTGTTGTTGATGTTGATATATCTTTGATTCTTGACTTTCTAACTTCCTTTGGACTTGCGCCAATTCATTATCTTTTTCCATGATGAGCTTTTTTATACACTTTATTTTTTCTTCTAAATCAACATTGCTAATATAAAGGACACTTCGCCTCCCATTGCCTAGACAGGAAGAATAGGAACAATACCAAGATGGCGGAATCTCCAGAGGTGGATGAGTTAAGCAAAAACATTGATGAGGATTTTTGCTTGATAGCTTGCATGGCAGGAACCACAAGTAGTAGCGTTTGGTATGTAGACAGTGGAACATCTTGTCACATGACGGGACAGAAGAGGTTCTTCAAGAGCTTGTAGGAGGGTGGATTAAATCTCCACATTGAGTTGGGTGATGATGTGCAGTGTCAGGCGCAGGGAGTTGGAACTGTTTCATTTCAGAGGGAGTCTGGAAAACCCCTTAGTTTTGTTGATGTATTGTATGTTCCGGGGTTGACTAAAAACCTCATATTCGTTTCCACCTTGGAGGACAGGGGATTTCAAGTGAAGTTTCGAGACCATAGGGTATGATAGGAGTCGGATAGGAGTTTGGATCGGGTGATTGGGATTCAAAGTGGGAAGGTGTACATACTACACTTCGAGTTTGCAAAGGCTCTAGTCAGCAACAACAACAGTCAGGGAGATTTGTGGCATAGGAGGATGGAACGCTTACACCATGGAGCATTGAGGCATTTGAGACAGGCGGTCATTGGAATTCCTCAGGTACAACATGAGAAGCATAACCACTACAAGGGTGGGGAACATCAGGAAGCCTTTCCCATAGAGTGAGCACAAGTCTAAGGGGGTCTTGGACTTAGTGCATTCAGATACTTGCGGACCTATGAGTGTCCAATCTTTCAGTGGCTACAATTACTGCGTCACTTTCATTGACGACTATTCCAAGAAGATCTGGCCAAGTCAGAGGTCTTTGAGTGGTTTCAGGAGTCCAAGACTCTCGTAGAAAACTAGGCAGGAAAGAAGATCCAAGTATTGAAGATGAACAACGGGGGTGAGTACACCTCCAATGAGTTCTTGGAGTATTGCTCATTGGAGGGGATCAAGAAGGAGCACACAATGCCTCATACCCCGCAACAGAATGGAGTGGCGGATAGAAAGAACAGGACACCTGTAGCAGCAGTCAAGGCCATGCTATTTGATCAAGGATTACCACTATTCCTTTGGGCTGAGGCATACAGGACTGCAGTATACATTCACAACAGGTGTCCCCACACAACTTTGGTGAGGAAGACACCTATGGAGGTCTTCATAGGAACTGGACCAGATGTAATCCACTTGTGCATATTTGGGAGTGTTTGCTATCGTCACATTCATGCTGTGACACTAGGAAGAAGTTGGACCCTTCTGGAGAGAAGGGGTTACTTGTTGGTTACAGCGAGACTTTGAAGGCGCACAAAGTTTATATTCCTGCTCACAAGAGGATCATTTTGAGTAGGGATGTTCAGTTTTATGAGGACAGAGCCTTGCAAAGATCTATGGACTTACCGACATAGGAGTAGCCAGCATAGGACTCAAGGGTCAAGTTGGAGGAGCCAAAGGTACAGGTACAGACACAGATAATAGGTTCTGGTAGTCATAGGGATTCAGGTGGACAAGATCCTTCAGTCATTGACTTGGATGATGAGCCACAACAGGAGACATATAGCCAGCAGTTGCAACAGGTAGACACTAGGCCAAGGTCTAAGTGGTTTAGGTCCACATTTTAGGATTCTAGGCATGTGAATCCTCCACAGAGCTCCATGAGGCGGAGCAAACCACCAAAGAGATTATCTATATGGCACTGATGACGAAGTTGATTAACTCTGAACCTTCCAGTTTCGAGGAGGCTGCACAACATGATGTGTGGCAGGAAGCCATGGTTGAGGAGTATGACTCAATCATGAAAAATCAAGTATGGGAGGTTGTGCTAAGACCAGAAGGTAAACAGGTGGTGGGATCCAGATGGATGTACAAGGTGAAGCATGCAACAGACGAAAGCGTGGAGAAGTACAAGGTGCGCTTCGTGGCTAAGGGGTTTACACAGAAATAAGGTATTGACTATGAGGAGACCTTCACCCTTGTCTCCAGATATTCTTCTATTCGGACCATTATCTCATTAGCAGCAGAGATGGGTTGGCGTGTTCATTAGATGGACGTCAAGACTACCTTCCTTAACAGAGTTATGCAAGAGGAGGTATTCATTGAGCATCCTGAGGAGTTTGATGTGGAGAAAAAGGAGTCGCATGTATGCATGTTGCAGAGAGCTCTATATGGGCTCAAGCAGGCACCTCGGGCATGGTACTCAAGGATAGACAACTATATACGGGAGAGGGGATTCTAGCGGAGTGAGGTGGGCCACAACCTGTACTTCTTGTCAGGTGAGGTGCCTCTCATACTGGTATTGCATGTAGATGATCTCTTTCTTACAGGAGATGAGAGGCCGATTAATGACTGCAAGTCCAACCTTGCAGTTGAGTTTGAAAGACCTTGGGTTGATGCATTACTTTCCTAGGCTTAGAGGTTTGGCAGAGAGATAAGTGCTTCTTCATTGGACAGGAGAAGTATGCAGTAGAGATCTTCAAGAGATTCAGGATGGTGGATTGCAAGCCTATGTCCATACCTCTAGTTTCCAACTGGAGGAAGATTGATGCATCAGGGTCAAATGAATTTGATCCTACCTTGTATTGCCAGCTTATGGAATCACTCATGTATCTGGTCAACACACAACCTGACATTAGCTTTGCAGTCATCTATTTGAGCTAGTTCATGGTGGAGCCTCGAAGAGTACATTGGACAGCTGCAAAGCACGTGCTTTGCTACATCTTAGGTACAATAGAGTATCGGTTGGTTTATGAGCGTTGGGGTAGTGTATAGTTAGAGGACCGGAAGAGCACTTCAGGTTGCTGCTTCAACATTGGATCAAGGGTTGTTTCTTGGTTAGCAGGAAGCAAAAGTTAGTTACATTGAGTTCGGCAAAGGCTGAGTACATGGCAACTAGTATGGCTGCTTGTGAGGGAATGTGGCTGAGGAAGTTTCCTTCAGGGTTGCTCGAGTGTGAGCTAGAGGCTACAGTAGTTCACTGTGACAATTAGAGTGGCATCAGGCTATCTGAAATTCCAGTGTTCCATGACCAGATGTGAGCACTAATGAGCAAGTTGTTGATGTGTTGACTAAGCCTCTGTCTCGAGTAAAGTTTGAATACTTCCGTGGCAATCTTGGTGTGGTTCGAAAGGACCTTCATCAAAAGAGAGAGCAGTGATGATGACGTTGTAGTGGGATTGTATAATCCTTGGACATTAGTCCTAAAGTGATCCACATACTTTTGTCTCCGTGATGTGGTTGGGATTGTATCATCCCTGGACATTAGTACTAAACTGATCCGTAGACTTTTGTCTTTGTGATGTGGTTGGGATTGTATCATCCCTGGACATCAGTCCTAAAGTGATTCGCAGACTTTTGTCTTCGTGATGTGGTTGGGATTGTATCATCCCTGGACATTAGTCCTAAAGTGATCCTCAGACTCTTGTCAGTGATGTGGTTAGGATTGCATCATCCTTGGACTTATGTCCTAAAGCGAGAGGGATTGATCATCCCGTAATTGGGTCATGTGTGTTGCATGTTATGTTGCTGCAGATGATGTTGTTGCTGATCAAAAGATCAAGTGTTGTTGTAGACGATCGAGTGATCGAGTGCTGCAGATGATGTTGTTGCTGACCGAAAGATATAGTGTTGTTGTAGAGGATCGAGTGATCGAGTGCTGCAGAAGATGAAGATCAAAGCAATGTTGCACGACTCGGACTCGACAAAGACTTGGGACAGACTCGGCAAATAGGAAAAAAATTAAAATATGGTACATTTTGAGCACACAATAGAGATTAATGGCATTTCCAATTGTTTAATGAATTTATGAAAAATATGGGACCCTGTGTGGCTGAGATACTCGGCCCATAGGTACCACACAAAATTGATTTTATTGTTTTTTAATTTTTAATTTTGATTGTTATTTGATTTTAAATTTTAACTATTTTTAACTTTTTAACTTAGGATTTCGATTTAAATTTGAAAATGGATGGCCCTGTGGTTGAGTATCTCAGCCCACAGCCACTGTGTGGTTGAGTATCTCAACCCTTGAGATAATAAGGCACAACCCATCCATTTTAAAATTTAAAACTAAATCCCAAGTTAAAAATAAAAAAAAAACAATTAAAATTTAAAATTAAAAACAATAAAATTTAAATAAAAACAATAAAATCATTTTAAAGTTTTGTAACAGAAATAAAATAAAATAAAAAATACAAATTAAACTTGGAGTTGCGACCTTCTTCGAAGTTGAGCTTCAATTACGGCCACGAATCAGGACCCGCAACCTCCACGAACTCCACAACAAAGCAGTGAACGGAGTGCAGAGGCTGAAGACCACCCGCGACCTCTACGACGATAGTGCATACCACCTCCACGACCTCCACGATGATAGTGGAGACCACCTCCATCACGAATCACAAACTGATTGATGAGTTAGTTGGCATCCGCGGGTCCAATGACTATGGGTCCAGACGAGTCCGTGCCGAGTTAGACGATTTTATGCCGAGTCGTGCGAGTTTAGAGGGGTTGTCAAGTTCAGGTGAGTCTATGCTGAGTAGGTGCGTGTTACTCGGGATGGGGTTCCACCCGCCGAGACTCGCGAGTCTTTCTTGAGTCATGCTTCACTGGATCAAAGATGAAGACTCAATGCTGTAGAAGATGATGCTCCGGTACTGAAGATATTGGAGATGTACTAGTAACTGTTCCAGTTGCTGATGTCATTGAAGAAAACTTCCAATGATTTATAGATGTATCACGTTGATGTTGTTGATGATGCTCTCTCTCCTTGCTCCTACAGTTGATGTTGCTGTTGTTAGTAGAATACCCTTCTCGTTAAGGGGGAGTGTTGAAATATTGTAACTTCGAAGAATATTATATTGTATTTTATTATTGTAATTTAGTTGGAGATGTTTTATTCCTTCGTCGGGATGTTATTATTGTATTTGGTCATCATAGAGTCATGCGGTAAAACCTCCCTTGTAAGTCAGGTCGATAGAACCCTCCAGAAAGTAATATTATATTGTTTTGAGTCTTCCTAGGTAAGTCGACCCAGTTAAGTTTGTTGGGGCCGACCTAGTTAGGGAAAAAGTCAAGTGGAAGATAAAGTATAAATATGAGTGATGTGCTCCTCATTTGGACACACACACTCACTTGTGTAATTCACATAGGAGAGAGAGAGAGAGAGAGAGAGCGAGATATCTGCAAGGAGAAGGAGCACTTGTTTGAGGTTTTGTCCTTGTACTTTTGATCATCTATATTGAGGAAGTTTTGTTGGGTTTTCTTCCCTTAGAGGGTTTCCAAGGATAAATCGGTGTCTATGTTGTGATTGTGTTTCTTTCAGTGAACCTGTATATGCTATTGTTGTGAAATTGAATTGAATACTAATATTATCTATCTTAGCAAATTTAATCTTAACAAGGGTTACCAGGTAGAGCATAAGACCGTGCACATCACGTGGAGGGAGGGCTGTACACAACAGAGGACGACTGTGCAACTACCGTACAGATTATGTACTACTAACGTCATACTCGTACGGATTCGTACAACTGGGCCGTAATGCTGACGCAGAGGCCGTACAGTGTTGCTAGGGTTGTCCAGTGATTTTGTAGAGGATCGATTTGTCAGGTTGGGTGGATTATTTGCTGATTGTAACTGTTCTATATTTTCTTAATATAAATTTCATATCTGATTGCTGCATCGGTTGTCCTATCTTGGGTTTTATCCGGGGGTTTCCATACCCAAAACATTGTCTATATTTATGTGAAGTTGTGTATGTTTCTCAATATTTACTTTCCGCTGCAATACTAGTAAAAGAAATTCATGTGTGGTTTTCAGTAACAATTAAATATACTGTTTAGCCCTAGTTTGAATTTTAAAGGAAACTTTACAATTCAGATTTTGCAATCGCCATAATTCTTGACTTCTTGTGTTCTTCTTTTCTTTGATAATAATCATCACAAGTGCAAGAATACAATGTAGTCATTGTATCTTCTTTTCACCCTTTGATTTATTTTCTTCTTAAAAATTCTTTGTGGAGTGTGTGTAGATTGGGTGGTTGGGAGGAATGATTATTACCCTTCCCACTAGGGTTCAAATTAAACTTTATACCCTTCACTTTTGTATAAAGAACCCATTTTTATCTCAATCTTTTCACTAAATAACACCTTCACTAATAAAGTAGTAAACTACTTATTAAAATTACTCCTCTTATAATATATGAATAATCACTCTCTTTTATTACAAACTCACTTTTATATCTTTTTTGTTTAATCCTTTGTTTATTTACTTCTCCTTATTTATGTTACTTTGGTGTCATATGTTGGGTTAAACCATGTGGTTTTAAGAAAACCATGTGTTGGTTTCTTTTCTTTCTTCTTTTTTCTTTTCTATTTTTATTTTCTTGCTTTCCTTTTTTTTACTCTCTTTTTTTATTTTATTTTTTGAGTATGGTCAAATGCCTATTTAATTTAGAAACTCGGATCTTCTTTCTTCTTTTCTTTCATTATCTTACCTCTTCTCTTTTTCCTTCTTGGTCAAAGACCACGATTTCAGGGAAACCCTAGGATAATGGTTAAAAACTAAATTACACAAAGTGTAAATAATGGCCAAGGGACGGATCGCTTTGATACCAATGTAATATCCGTATCCGGATATTAACTATCTCAATTGAATAGTCCAATAGAAAATAGATTCATGTTGGATAATTATATGAGTAAATATGAATATGAATGAGGATGAAAGATTACAAAGTGAGTGTCATATATATAATAATCGCAAAGGCACTTTGGAGACAATCTATGAAAGGATGCGTCATTTTAGAATAGTTTAGTAATAACTATTTATGTGTTATTGAGATTTTACATTTATATATATTGTTTATATTATGTTCATTCTTATATTTTATTTATATTATATATAATTAATGTTTATTTATATCTATAACAAATAATCATTAACAATATTTGTATATTTCTTTGGTGTAGAAAATCTATGCAAAAATGAAGAACATCTTACATAACTATGTTAAAAACTGTGGTAAAAAGCCAAATATCTTAATGAAAAGGAAATGGTAGAAATGGTGCCAAGAGGTAATTGCACAATGGTTTGACTGATTTCAAATTTATGGATCAATCTTTGCATGAAGCTATTTGAACTCTATCCTCTAATTTCTTACTTAAATTGACTTTAAAATCTTTAGTTCAACGTGTCTGTGTCTCAATTCCTTTGTTAGATTAACCTAGGTAAAACCAAGGTTATGATCTTCAATAGGACAAAGAAGACTTTATCAAACCTTCATTTCCTCTTCAAAGGGGAGGAGGTTTAGATTATGAGCACCTACACATACTTGATGGTGCAATTCTCAAGACCTCGCAAGTTTGCAACATCTCCTTCAGCCTTGGGTCAAAAAGGGCTGTGGATCCTTAACCCTCCTTAAGAGATATTGCTTCCAACACTACTTTTAAGACATCTTGTTTAAGTTGTCCATCATGGACTCCCTTATCCAACTCATTATTCTCTATGGATTAGATTTGGGGGTCTTGTTTGCTTGAATTTGATTAGGCCTCAATCGAGAAAGTCTAGACTCTTCTCATTCGATGCATCATTAAGTGAAAACAGGTAGTTCCTCAGAACATCATCCTAACAGAGTTTTGTGCCTGGCCCTTTTGACTTGAGATGGTGTTCAATCTAGTCTCTTTTTTGCACTGCATCAGGAGCTTTGTCGACTTGACGATAGGGCAGGACCAATACCCGTACTTGGCCTATTGTTCTTCAGAGACTATTGCCTTGTCTAGCCCTTCAGGTCGTGCTTGAGGCTAGTTTGTGAGGTTCTCAAATCTCTTGGTTTCCACGAGTTGACGACAAGGCGAGACCAAAACCCATACTTGGCCTATTGTTCTTCAAAGACTATTCCTTGTCTAGCCCTTCTAATCGTGCTCGAGGCTAGTTTGCGAGGTTCTCATACCTCTTGGTTTCCTTGGGCATTCAGATGGACCAACTCCCTCCTTTTAGATATTCCTTGGATTCACCTGGACACCTCCTACCTGTTCAACAAGAGTTGACTAGGATCATCAAACATGGCATTTACACACAGTTCATCCAAATCACTGGGTTTAACCCTCAGGGTAGGTTATGTCGTAAAATGGCCTTCTATGACGAGCACTACTTAGAGATGTTAGACACTCTCATTATTCGACCTCAATATACCCTCCGCCATTGGTTACATGCTCTTCACATTCCCCTCGTCTAGTTCAGAGTAGGTTCTCATAGACTTTGGGTAGAGATAAACCACCAAATTGAAAGTTTTGATAGGATATGCCAGATATGCCATTTTCATGAAGTTAAGACAGAGGAGCACTTCATCTTCCGCTGCCCCATTTACTACTAAATCCTAGGGAGGTTCCACTTCCTTTTCAAGGGGACTCAGACCCACTGACTTCTTCAAATACCCCAACTATAGATGCTTGGAATTATACATTCAAGAAGCCCTTGGGATCTAAGATCATATCTTCATCCTTTTGCTTGATCAAATTCTACCAAGCGGAACTCTTCATTTTTCACAATGCTATCCTCAGGAAAGGGCATGAAGAGACAATGTTGTAGCAGAACAACCCTGCCCTCCAAATTCATGCGGATCCGTGGGATCTTCCCTCATCCCCTAGGACTTGGATGGCATGACATGACCAGATCCCTCCCCACGAGGCAAATGAGACCCCCAAGCCTCAACGATGGGATACCTCTTGTAGACAACAAACGTAGTGGGCAATCCAGACCTTCCACTACTGCTTCCTCTGGAAAACATACCATTTTGAGTTTTTTTCATTTGGCCTCGGTGTTAGGAGAGATAGTGTTGCACATATATTGCGGAAGCGTAAAATATAAAACGTTAATTGTTCAAAGACTATATATTTATAAATGTTTTATAATAATAATATCTGAATGATCCTTACAGTGAGCCTTGATACGGTGTATGTATACACATTGACTGGTCATGAGAAGAAGGGGTAGTACCCTTTGACTTTTCATTAATATACATTTATTATAATTAATATTAGCTTATTAATATTTTTTAGTTATTATTATTTATTTATTGTAAATATATATCTAGTTAATTATATTGCCTTCCTTATTAATAATATGTATTTTATATACACAACATTGCCGCCTTCTTTAAGACGCTTTGTCCTCGAAGCATTGTAGTTTATTTGCTCTAAGAATCCTTTGAGAATGTTTATTTTCTGATTCGACCTCCTTCTAATTTATCTTCCACGCATATCTTTGATTTAATAACTATCTTGTGTCTATCAATTTTCTATTCATATGACTATATCTGGATCCTGCCTTGTTTCATGAATTTTTTGTTAAAGGAAAACTTTTTCTAACTTTTCCCGTCCAAGACGTACTTATTAATTATTTCCTCAACCATTCGATTAATTTTTACATATATTGATTCGAATACTTATGGCCCATGGGTCCTGCCTTTGGAAATTGTAAAACGAACCTTCCCAGTCAAAGAAAATGCCAACTTAAATCATGAAAGTATCTCTCATAGAATGGCTCAAATGAACAATGGTGTACTCCGTCCAAATAAATAGTTGTCTGTGGAAGTGGCATTTCATGCAGCATATGATCACTGTCTGGAACAACTTGGATTTTACTGGTAAGACATTGATATGCAAAATGTTTTTTGTACAAATCGTAACTCTTAAAATTTAATACAATAATTTTATTCAAATTCTTAGGTGGCCAGTTTTCCTTCAGTACTTTGACAATGAGGAAAACTTCACAGTGAAGCATAGAAAATAGTGTGGGCCTATTCATTGTCCATCTGCCATTTTTGTTGCCAGCCAAACAATTGCAGTCAAAAGCATTTATAATATTTTTCTCCATTGTTGACAGTACTGGGTCATACACCACCAAATCATGCACCCACTCAAATATTTCTCAACAAGATCGCAAAACATAACTGTATGTGATTTGGCTCTATATCCATCCCCTGCTCATTTGGCTTCATCACTCCAACCCCATAGAAAACGACTTGTAACTGTAAATGATCTAGGTCTGTTTCTTGCTTTAAACAATTTAGATATTCTATGACTTCTATATGATGTGAACAATATCTCAAAGCTTGGAGAACAATGGCCTCTCTTGCAGATTTTTTGTTATCCTGCTAATTGTATAGCCGGCTTCTAGAGGTTGTTGATGGTTCACATTTTCTACCCACATGTATCGTTTTCTTTTTTAGAATGGCAGCTATAAGATTAATACCATCAATTAAAAAGATTGACTTGTCTAGTCTAGAACCGGTGTGATGCTTAGCACCAATACAGCCTACCACTACAACTCCATTTTCCGGATGGCACCATGTGATAACAGGCAATCTTCCCTGCACACGAAAACTTGCAGCCTGCAAAACCTCCTCATCATTGATATTTAGAGGAACTATAAAAAGAGATGGGTATGTTGCACATATAGTATGATTCAAATTTACTTTAATAATTCTCCACCATTTATTCAATTTCCCCGAGCTCTTGTGATTGAGATTGCCCTTGCCAAGAAGCGTGAGATACTCCTGAACCAACTGCATACTTGGGTTTGAATTTCTGATCATGTAACGGTTGCAGTTGAAGATATACGAATTCCACAATTTTGAGGCCCTCAAACGCCTCGTCAGATCATAAAAAATTAGTTCCCTATGTTTAGTTTGTGAAGCAAAGGAATAGACAAGAATCTGAATGCCCTTGCCTACAATTTGGAGTAGGCATGATACAGTACTATGGTATTTAAGAACATGGTTTGCCTTCACCTCCTTTTTGCTGAACTTGTAGATCATAGCCAATGGAATTGTGCCTAGAGGATTCAACTGACTCGGTGTGTTGTTCACAAAAGCAAGCGGAAATTGGTGACCGGCAACGTCCCCTTAACATCGGTGTTCACCAAAATAATGCCATTAACATGTACAGTAACGGACTCGACCAACAAAAGATATTGGTCCATGCCCTCGAGTGGACTCCAATCTAGGAAATCGATGCTCCAAACGTTGTCCATACAGTTTTTGCAGATAGAAAGGTTGATTCTTCCAAATGGTAAACGCAACTCCTCGATTTCAATGCCCTTATGTACAATATCCTCTACTCCATTAGAGTAGACTGCAAATCTAACACTGTACGCTAAGTCATTGAATCGATCTATGAACCCAATACTGCTCTGTCCCTCCAGAATCAATATATTAATAATTGTAATTTTGGTTGTCGTAGATGATGTGATTCTGGCAAGGCGTGAACAAGTAGGTTCCAATTATTGACTAGAAACGAAATCTTTGCTCTTAGAACTGAAAACTTTACTCGGCGGGTTCTTGGATGAATTGAATGTCGACCTAGCTTAACTGATCAATGCTAGTGAATCATAACAACCATTGTGTGTTGAGAGATTGTCTAGTGTCTACAACTCTGTGATTGACATATTGTGGTCCTCCTCTAAATACGTGAGGGAAAATGAATTATGCAAAAGGGAATTTGATTGGCTTGGGTGCAATGGATTGAAACTGCAAATCAATGACCCACGGGCCACAATTAGAGCTTCTATTAGGAGAACTCAGAAATGACCAATTTCATGTTGTTGCAACCTTTGAGAGGTGAGAAAGTTGACCTTATGCAAGTGTGCATTTGATATTATTTATGTAGGTGTCCATAGACTAGCAACTGTTTTTGTCTCTACTTTAGCAAAATCAAGCAGATTCTTAGCATCTTCTTTAACGGAGTCATGGTCAACCTCGTTGTCACTCAATTCACTGTCATCGTTGGCAGAACTTTCCCAATCATGATAGGAGTTGTCAGAATTGATAACATACACTGAGCATTAAAATTCTTCATTAGACGAACCAACTAAGTCAGGGGAAGGCACTTCAAGTTGGTTGTTGACGGGTTCTTCTTTTGGAATAGGTTCGGCCTTTAAATCCTGACAAATCTCTATCATGCTTTTGAAACTCCTCTTTGTTTCAATTGTCAAATTACGAACCTCACCTATCATTTTTCCTTCCATTTCCCTCAATTCATTTTCCCTACGATTAGAATGCTCTATTATTTTTTTTACTAGATCTCGTATTTCTTCCATTGTGAAGCTCTGATACCAATGTTGCACATATATTGCGGAAGCTTAAAATATTAAATGTGAATTGTTCAAAGACAATATATATTTACACATGTTTTATAATAATAATAATTGAATGATCCTTACAATGAGCCCTGTGACGGTGTATTTATACACATTGACTGGTCACGAGGAGAAGGGGTCTATACCCTTTGACTTTTCATTAACATACATTTATTATAATTAATATTAGCTTATTAATATTTATTAGTTATTATTTTTATTTATTGTTTATATATGTTAAGTTTATTACATTGCCTTCCCTAATAATAATGTGTATTTTTATACACAAAACAGATCGGTCTATCCCATGATACTTACTCCATTACTTGTAGTTTTTCTTGCTCCTGGATCTTTTACTCTTGTACATGCAGCCTCCCATGGTTGGGGTTGAGGGTTTTTCATGCTTTATTATAGACCTCACACTTTGTTCTACTTTCCTTAACTGCCTTTTTGCCTTTTATAGGACACCGTTTGGTACTCCTAGTTTGCAGTGACATCATTGTACTCAACAATCCATTTGACCTTTTTTTGTTGTCATTAGTTGGACATCAATAAAATTATGTTATCTTATCTACTCCACTTTACATCTACACTGATTATTCAGAAGTATTTATTAAATACACATTAATTATGGCTTACAAAGAAAATAGGCGAAGAAGAAAGTTTTGTATGAACATAAACAGATGTTCATAACGACTCTCGTAGGTTATAGGCTATAGCATATACACCCCTTATATCTGACCAATATACTTGAATGGTTTCCATGTAGGTAATGTCTTTTGCAAATTAGGTGGGAGTTCGACATGTTGATAGCATTAAGACCATGCAACCAAAATAAATTACAGCTGGACAACATTTTAAAATGCCACAACCTCCTCACATGATGTCTCCACACCCTACAGTACCCAGCCACTCATTTCAAAGGGAATTGTGAACCTGACATGATGTGGCAAAAGCACTTGTCAAATATTTTATTTATTGCCCCTATAAGGTGTATTTACTAAAGAGGATCCAATTATTACAATTTACATCCTTCCTGACCCGTACATCATGGTTCCATAAGTTCCAATGCTGGTGGGTTCAAATTTTAATAACCATGCCATCCATCATTGAAGATTTGATAGACAACGTTCGAGCAAAGTAAACAGATTTCTCATATATAGTGCTTCCACTTACAAAGAATGCATGGCACAATTACTTTGTTGGTAACTAGCAAACTTCAAATCTATGGTTTTAATTACGTTATATAAAAGTAGAAACACAGAATAGTGTAATAAAAAGGCCTGAGTAACCAAGTTCCTTTTAGGTGCTAGTTTCTGGTTTATAATGTTGAAATTTATAACGAGGAAGGTCTTCTACATTGCTTGGTGTCTAGGCATGTAGAAAGGACCTAGGTGACTTTCCTAGTCATTAACTTTAGAGTTATAAAGTTAATGTTAGTTTTTATTAAAGTTGTGAGTGGAAAATATTTTTTTATTTCATAAAGCATAATTTGTCTCACCCATGGAAATTGAAGAGTCACTTGGGGGGTGTGAAGAGACAAAGTCATTCTCACCTTTAATAAAAAGAGAAGTAGGAGAGTTTATACACACATTTTTTCAAGAGTTTTGAAGAGAAGTGGGAGAGGCATTCCAAGAGAGTCTTGAGAATGTTGAATGAGGAGAGAGTATGAGCTGAGAAGAAAAGAAGATTTGGAGCAGCAAGAACAACAAGATTCCTAGAGTGGAAGGAAGCACACATCTTGAGGTAGAAGACTGCTGCACAGATTTTTACGAGGGCCGTATAGTACAGACTGTACTGTAGCACGCATTTCTAGAGCTAGACAGGCTGCACAGAAATCGAGGTTGAGATAGCACAAATGTCGAGATAAGTGATTTTCTGCTGTTTGGTGACTGTACAATCACTGTATGGACTGTACCTTTTGCTGATATTTTCTTTGTGTATTTTGGCATGTTTTCCAAGGAGAGTTAAGTGCATTTAATGCTGATTGTACTTGCTCATATTTCCAGAATTTTCTAAAGCTCATTTAATAGAAATCTACCTCGTTCATTGGTTTTCCCTCTAGGGGTTTTTTTCAGGGTATTTGGACCAAATGACTGTCAAATGTGTTTAAATGAACGCTGTTCACTGTGTACATTTCACTGCAGTTAATTTTCAGATTTGCTTAGCATTAGTGTTTTCGCTTATAAAAAGTACAATAGAGTGTAATTGGGCCCTTACATGACTGTTGAAATTTTATTGAAGTAGTAACCAGTGAGCTACTAAGTGTTTGTCAAAATTCCTAGCTAAGTTTGCTAGCCGTTGACTGAATTTTGATGGGTTTCAACATATAAGCAACCATCAAGCAGCAAAGCCAACTACATGTAACTAGATTGATCATATGTGATGGCATTGTTGGTGGACTCACGATTTTCATTAGACCAAACCCGCAGGTGTTAATCTCCACCACAATCGCCAGAGTTAGGATCTTGGGAGGCGATTAGTCCATGTCACGAAACTCACGGGGACCACTGATCCCAATGTCCAACAATCTACCCCCAATGCGATCTAGGTGAGTTTCGAACCCTTGACCTGTTGCTTTGATACTATTTGTTGGACTCACGATTGCCGTTAGACCAAAACCCGTAGGTGTTAATCTCCGCCACAATCGCTAGAGTTAGGATCTCAGGAGGCAATTAGTCCATGTCACGAAACTCACGGGGAGCACTGAACCCAATGTCCAACAGAATGCAAGTAAGAAGATGAGAGATAAGAGAAAATGATTGATCGTAGATAAAACCACTCCCTGTTAACACAACGATTTGAAAGATATGAAGAGGGTTTCCCCAGCTAGTGCGCCCTTGTCAAATCGTCTTCTTCCCTGCAAGTAAAAATAATGGATCCAAAATATGCTAGAGATATTCACCACGGTATTCCAATGCAAGCAAAAAATAGCATCAATCAATCACAAAGAACATTCTTCAATCATCCACACAAGACAAGAGATCCTCGAAAAATTTCTCTATTATTCTTCAAGAGCCAGTGGTGCCAAATTTCCCGATCCGATACAATGAGGGGGGTCTCTTCTTTATATAGCTTTTGAGAGACACAAAGCCTAAGTTACTTTTTTATCGAACGATTTAGATTAAAACATCATCAACGATGGAGATCACTTTTACACGGATCAATACATGAATCAACATGACTAAATCGAGATGGGGGTGAATTACCTCATAAAGCCCATTTTTACAACATGATAAATTATTATTTTTGCAAATTTGACACTTAGAGGACACAGGGGGGTCATTAGGGGGTCCCCCCACATATTTCTAAAGATACAACTTGATTAGCACACTTTTATTTTGGCCATTTTGTCCAATTTCGCCCTATGGGGGACACTCTCCCTAAGAGAGCCAAAATAATAATCTAGAACATCGAACTGACTGAAACTGACGCAAATATGTTCGGAGAGCGATAATAAATCATCCAAAGAATTTCCTTGCCATTTCCTTGACCACACAAGCCAAATCGATTTCTTCAGTGATTTCCTAGTTCATTTTTTAGTGGTATATCCTTTGAAAATAATAATAGTCATAATAACTTCTTTCAGGATGAGAACTGGGGCAAACTGACTTCACAAAAGTGTTTGGAGACATAGTAGAATGGTATAAGTGACTACTCATACCCCCTGGAACACTGTGGTGCTCTAGGAGAACCAAAATCACTGCAATAATAATATAATCTGACCGATAATAAAGTGATAATAATCATTGATTATGTGATTTGAGGCCAAACTCTGAAAACTAAAACCGCAGTATTGGTCCTGGGCATGTCTGGAGTAAATATAAGCACTGTCAAATTTTTAGCCACTACCTTGAGAATCGTGTTTGATTTGGTCAATTGAGTTGACCAGGTCAAAATACCAAACTGAAGGTGAGATGCTGAAATGAGCTAAACTACAGGCATCTAAGGTAAGAACGACTCCAAGATGTATATTAAAACCCAACTTAAATCATGTCATTCAGAATCATGGTGACAATAATAATAATAACCAGTAAGATATACCTGTGTCTTTGAAAAATCATTGAATCTTTGGAAGTCTCTTGTATATGCCATACTTACAAAGTTTAAACAATTTGCTAGTGTTGGGTGAGGATGGAAAGCACGACTAAGTAAAGGGTGATGACATCTAGTTGGTTTTGACCATGTGATCTCTCCAAATGATGACAAATACACTCAACCAAAATGACATATGCATGACATGTAGCATTTGGGAATGGTGGTGTCTCACAAATGGATAAAGTACTTGGGCTTGTTTCCTTCAGGCTCTAGCAAGTTTCCATATAAAGAGATTTAACAATGTGGAACACTAGTCAACTTTCGAATGCAGGTTCCCTGAAAATCCTTTTGGGCGCCCATAAAATGATAAAGACAAAACCTTTGTAGGCTAGTCTCCCCCTGTTTCCCTGTAGGGGCAAATGAGCCGAACACTATATAAGGAATGAGCACTCATCCATAGTTACATACATCGTGTCAGCGAATATATTGCCGAGGGTCCGAAATGTAACTTATCGGCAACAACGACAAAAATATTAGAAAATATCGACAAATGTCATAAAGCATAAAAAAATACAAAAATAACCATTTTTTTCATTTTTTTTAATATCTAAAGCAACAACTAAACACATTGATACATAAATATGAAAATAGAACTAATATATAAGGTGCATAAGATGTCAAATGGTGGATCATGATCACATATCGACTATAAACTGAAAATATTGAAATATGTTCCCGATGGAATGATAGAAAATCACATCAAATGATCAAAATAAATGTCTCTCAAGAGATGAATCATCATGACTCGTGAGGCATCTAGATACTACAATGATAAATAGTAGGAATCATCGATCCCCTCTACCCCTTTTATAGGCAAGGGGCACCACTCTTCCTTTGGAAGCAGTAGGGGGTCCTGTAGGTGATTTGGATGAGTTAGGTGTCAAATTGGAAGCTCCAACTATTTGGGCTATGGTGGAAGGTAGTGGGGTTGAGGTGGAAACCAATATGAGTTATCTCTTCCCATAACTGCATATCATAAAAATGATTGCTTATATTGGGATCCTATTCATCAATAGCACCTTATGCCCCCCACCTCTAGGCTCTAGCCCTTGCTTAATGAGTGAAGGGTACATTTTTATTAAGGTCACGATAAAAGATTTCAACAGTCAATGCCACCAACATCAAGGTACATAGAGGGGTTGATGTGCTTGATTAAATGCCAATCCCAACCCTAATACTTGATAAAATCCAGTGGAATTGTTGCCATCTTGAAATCCTAAAAATTATTAAGTCTGTTGAATTCTGAATGAAATCTAAAATTCTACTTTTTGCATATGAAGCCCGATGAGGTTGGAACCACTCTCAAACATCCTGAAACAATTAATGGTAATGTTAAAAATTGAAGTAAAAGTGACATTCTCCTTAACTTTCATTTTCTAGTGACATTTTCTTTAACTTTCATTTTCTATCCTTTCACTTTAAGAATTTAGTATCTTTGGTTTTAATAACACTGTCAAATCCTTATCCCATGGATTTATTTCCCAAATTTCATGCAATTTTTTTAGCAGGGTGATATTTTCCAAAATATAGCGAAATATTCCCAATATATCGCGACACATTCAATATATCGCGATATATTCAAAATGTTGTAAATGTCGCGATTTTTTAGTGGTGGTATATCGCCAAGGGGAATGACTCGCGATATATCGAAATGATACATGGAACCAACATAGCACTAAGGTTTAAAATTTGTGTAAAGCATGGCATAAGAAATAGTCTTCAATATTAGACCCTTTAATCAATCACAACACAGGTTCAAGCATTAATACATATGTAATATAAGCACAGGTCACCATGATCATCCTAAGACAACAAGCTTAGGTGTTTAACATACATCAAAGAGCAAAATCCAAACAAGGAGCCATACACCTGATCTCACCATATACCTGTCTCTATCTGATATGCCCATCTGTAACTGTGTGCACCATAACTGCTACTTTGCTCGAATGAACTAGGTCACCATTGAAATAATCTCAATTGACAAGGAGATCTCAGTCCTGGCAAGAAAATATTCTGTAACTGCTGCTGATTAAGGGCTTTGAATGGCTCATGTTGTACAATGTGATACATGTTGTATCCCCATCAATATGTCTGGCTCAGAAAAATAAAGAGAAACAATCTGGATGTTGAATGCTGCATCCTGGAAGCTAGCTACAATATATGTGATAACATGACCAACGAGCATCGTCATCAATCAAGGGTGTTCAAAGAATTTGTTGACCAACTCTATTGTGGCTATGTGTGTGCACCTCAACGGTCTTCAATCATGGGCATATCAAGCATACCATTTTCAACAAATGACCACAGAATGGGTCATTTGTAACTGTCAAGAACATGGACTTCAACATCAAGCTATCACATCAAATTCCAAGAACCATCAATGTGGGTTCAAAACCCAAGGATATCATCATTAACCAAGCTTCAACATGTGCAAGAGTGTAAGGGCAAGTGTGTGGGCTCCAGGACTAAACTACCACATCATCCAACCATCAATCAACAAGAAGACCACATCAAGTACAAGTAGCACAAAAATCATCAACCAAAAGAAAAACCAGGAGCAATGGACTTACATACAACTAAGGGATACTCTACCAAGTCAATGGTAACCAAGGCTTTTGCCATTGTCCCAAGGCCTACAAGGGCTTCAAGCTTGGGCTTGGACAACCACAAAAGGACTTCTTTGACTTTGACAACTATACAAACAACACACACAAACCCTTGACTCTCAAGTGCTCCAAAGGGGGCACCAAGACCAATACAACCACGACCTCCGCCAGACACTGCTGGCATCAATGATAACTTAATCAACAGTCTTCATGGTCCTCCCTGTTAAAGATAGTGCAACTGCGAGAGCCATTCTCTGAGTGGCACCCTAGTCAGTTAACTAGGGTTTCTGGTTAGTTAACCAGGGAGTGTAAGTCCCTAGTAGGTACCCTAGGGCCACCAACTGTCTACTGGAGTTCTTGGTCTGGGACCAAGCAGATTGATGCCATGGAAAAGTCCCTAGGATGTGGCTAGGGACCCTATTTGTCTCTAGGGCATTCTGGTTAGGGACCGAACAATTTCTTGGTCATGAGGACCAAGCAGATCTTGCAGGCAGAGACAAAGACGTCCTGGTCTAGGACCACGCAGATTCTTTGTCTAGGACCAAGCATGTCTTGTAGGTGTATACCTGGTCAGCTAACCACGTGGATTTTGGTCAGGAAACCAAGATGATGATGTGTGATGCCCTCCTCTCCTAGGTCTTCAAGATGGTTGAGCTAGGTTGTCTCTTCAAGTGACTGTGTTACAGCCACTTCGTTGACATGGGTGGGGTTCCTCCGACACTTAGAAGAAATGCCCGTTGGGCCACACAGAGGTGGGCACTTGACCAAAAATTGACTAAGTGTTGGACACGTCGTGGGGGTCAGGGGCACCACTCAAACGGTTGGATGGACGGATGGGTTGGGGCGTCGGTTAAAACGACGCCCAAGACGGTTAGCACTCCAAGGTGGGAAAGTCAGCTAAAGTGGACACAATGGATGAGTGCTCAAGTCTCGAAAAAGGCAAATGGAGGCTAGCTAACACATAACCGAAAATGAGAGTCATTTGGAGTTTCGGCCCCGAGGGTGCTCCCTTAGGGAAGGCACTTTGCAGAGCGCTCAGAAGAAGAGGCACGTTGCCACAATTGCGCGGTTAGCGAACTGGGCAGGTACACACCGTAGGAGCGTCCAACAAGCGCACTTTGTAGACGGGCGTCAAGGAGATGTGCTTCGTAGACAAGCGCCCAACAATGCGCTCCGTAGACTTCAACAAGTGCACTAAGGAAGTGCCCTCCGGTTCCAGCGAGCGCACTCAGGCAAACGTGCTCCAGTAGAGCGCTAAGGTAAACATGCTCAGGTGTGCTCAGACTTAGCGCCCACTAGACAGCGCGTCAATAGACGAAGCTCTGGTAAGCGCTTAGACGAGGTGTGCTCCAGGCGTGCTCTGGCAAAACGCTCTGTAGCACAGTGCGCTTCGGGAGGCTTGGTAGGGCGTCCGACAGAAGTGCCCAAGGTGCGCTTAGGCGAGCGTTCCGCAGACAAGTGTGTTCAGGAGCAGCACGTTCGAGGAAGCGATCGGCAAGTGCGCTTCCACAGAGCGCTAAAGGAGATGCGCTCATGTGTGCTCACACAGAGCGCCCACGAAGAGGCGTGTTCAACTGGGAGTTTGGCGAAGCATTCAAGAAGGCGAGCTCAGGGAGCGCTTTGGAAAAGCGCTCTGCTACAACGAGCTTCGACAAGACTTCGACATAGCGACCGACAGAAGCGTCCAAGGTGCGCTAAGCAAACGGACGTCCAAATGTGCGTTTGGGAGTGGGTTTAGGGGAAGCGCTCCAAACCAGCAGAGCGCCCACAGAGATGTGTTCGCCAAGGCGTTCAACATCACATCCAGAGGTGCGTTTTGACAATGCGCTCACCAAGTGAGCTTGGCAGTGCGTTCAAGAGGTGGTCTCTGCGGTGTGTCCAAGAGGTGCGCTTAGCAGCGTGCTCTAGACGAGACGGATAGGTGCGTTTCGGCAGGTGGGAGCATGGGCTCAATGTGAGTCCAAGAGGTGTTTTGGAAAACGCCTAAGTCAGAGGTGCGATAGCATGAGCGTGCTTGGGAACACTCCCGATAGTGAAGAGTCAGGGAGGAACCACCGACAGAAGTGCGCCTAGAGATGGGAGCACCTGACAGAGGCTCGTTCATGAAGTAGCGTCGACATCAACAACGACTATGATAGGTGCGCCCAGCATCTCAGCGTTCAGGGAATGGTCGACAACAGTGTGCTCATGAAGGGTGCACATTGGCAAAATGGGTGCTTGTTGGAAGGTGTCCAATAGTTAGCCAATTTGGCTAAGTCGGAGTGTGACGAGTATATAGACTTCGACAAGTCAGGCGGTAGCTTGGCGAGATGGCTTAACGAAGGAGTTTGACAACGATGTTGGTTGGGCATAGCGGCAAAACGATGAAGTGAGCTCCAGCAGGTTGCGAGAGGTTGCGGCTTGTGTATGGGACTTGGCGTGGTCTTGGCGAGCAGGAAGACGTGCGCATGCGATGGTGACAATTAGATGGTTGGTTTGATTGTATCTTGAGCGTAGCCGGTTTGGCGAGCTCTCGGATGAGTTGCCGGTCTATGGCATCCTCCGTCGTTGTAACAAGTCTTATCATATTATACATGGGTATTAGGCACTTTCAAGTTAAGACATGCCGCCCACACACATTCATCTCTTGTATTGTATTTGGCTTCTTGTACTGTTAAGAGTGCTTAATATTAAAAATGGCTAAGTATAGAGATGAGTGTTAGGAGTTCTGCAGGTTAGGCGTAGTATGTCAAAGAGCTCCCTGGGTTGGTCATGCCCTCGGATGGCTTCCGGGCAGTGCCACATGGTCTTGTGGAAGGCGAAAAATTGAGCCTGTCCACGAGGTCCATGACAAAATGGCCACCCCTTGCTGGAGTCACTGGCATTTGACCTTAGGAGCAATCAAGAGGATCAGAGGATCACATCATCCAGTGTGAACCTTCGTTATATGGTGATGATGAACTTTCAATTATTGTTTGGAACACTTATAGATCACATTCCTTGAGAGAGAGATCGGTTTCCCCTCCTTGTGGGTAAAAGGGTTGTCTACCCCCCTTATTGTTACAGCTTTGGTTTTGTGGTTGGAAGGGTTTTGTACCCATATCTTTGATTTATGGTTTGCCTTGTATTTGGTTTGGTCTTGTGTTGACCCCTTGTTGGTCGTTGGACTAGTGTCTCTCCTTGGTTGGGTCATCCTACCCTTAGCCATAACCTCGGTACTCTATCTTAAGACATCATAATATTATTTTTGTTTTTATTTGGTAACCCTCCTATTTTATAGGACGCCTTGGCCTAACTTTTGGTAACCCTAAAGTTAATGAAAGAATAGAAGGGGGATCGTTCTAGAAGACATTGAAAAGTATTAATATGAGATCAAGATCTCATTGTGAGGTATCTCAAAAAAGAAATGAAAGTCTCAGATCTGATTGCTTATGTCTGATTTGGGTTTGATGCTTGACATCTAGGGTTCCTAGACTGATTCTACTTGGGTGCTCTGTTGATTTAGGTCCTATTCATTATCCTTGATCTTTCCATCAACTGTTGGTGTCTTCCATCCTCCACACATGTGGGTCGTCTGCTATTTTATGGATGCTCTACCTTGTTTTTTAGGTTGTCGAACTTGGTTGAGAGTACTCTAATCCTGTGTGAAGGTACCATGACTTGTTGAGGGTGTCGAGCCTGTGTGAGGGTGTCGTGAGCCCATTGTAAGCCTGTGTGAGGGTGCTGTGAGGACTGCTGAAAATGCCGAGCTTGTGTCTGATGGTGCAGTGAGCCTGCTGTGAGCCCGTGTGAGGGTGTTGTGACCTGCTTAGGGTTACTGGGGGTGCTATGAGCCTGTGTAGGACTGTTGCCAGCCTATTTGTGGACTGCTTGACTCGGTCGTGAGCTGTTAGTGTGGGAAACAACCTGTGTGAGGACTATTGTGTGGGCCACTACCTTGTTGGACAACTTCTTGGATTGTTGTGTGGGTCGCTACCATTGTTGGACTGCTTCTTTAACTGTTTGTGTGGGCCACCACCCTTCGTTGGACTCTTTCTTGAGTCGCTACCTTGTTGGATTGTCTCTTAGACTGTTTTGTGTGGGCCATTACCTGTGTGGGTTGTGTTACATATATATTGTAGCTGGACTAGCATGATGCAACATACATATTGATCTCTTTATTTTTTCGAGCTATTCACTCACATGGGGTTTTAGCATGGATCATTACAGCCTCAACCATTTCAGAGCCTTGTTCAATAGAGTTTCCTTGCCACAACTGAGATTCATTAGTCCATTGAGATGCTTTCAGTGATGACCTAGTTCATTTGAGCAGAGTAGCAGAGCATATATGGTACACACAGTTACAGAGGGGCTTATCAGATGGAGACAAGTATATATGGTGAGATCAGGTATATGTTTCCTTGGTTTATTTTTACTCTGTGATGTATATTAAACACCTAGGCCTGTCTTGTTAGGATGATCATGGTGACCTATGCTTATATATATACTAATGCTTGAACTTGTGCTAAGACTGATCAAAGGACTCAATGCTGAAGACTGTTGCTCATGCCATGCTTTATACAAATGTTAAAACTTAGTGCTATGTTGGTTCCATGTGTCATTTGTCCCTGTTCATCCAGTTAATCCATGATTGATTCTCATCCTATGAATTTGGTTTGATTGAGACCTATGCATGATAGATCCCATGTTGTTTTGTGTCCTGGCTCTGAGTTGTGCAACAAAACTTGTCGACGTCTTGATCCTTTTGGGCCAGGAGAACCCGTTGGTGTTGGTTCCTGAGCTTAGGCGAGTTGGGTTTTGAAGCCTTGACCTGTCTGGTCGGTTGCCCCCGATGTTTGGTTTTGACTGTGGATATTCCTTTTCTAGTTGCCCGAATAGTGTCAACTAAAACTTGAAGCAATATGTCTACCATCATTACATGCATTATGTGCTATAAGTTCTATTTGTTGAAATGCAACGCCCTCAAATAATTGCAAACTGTGTCTTTAGACACTACTAAAAAATGGCTATAAAGTGAAATTGTGAAAGGCCAAAAAGCAATGGATAAATAAATGTTGAATCTAAAGACTGCTCGCTACTATTGAAATGTAATGATTAATTCCTCACGGAGCTTGTGGGTTTTGATGTGAGATGGGGCAAGGCACTGCTAATTCATATGTCCCCTAGGATCTTTTCACTACAGTTTCTTGGGTACTCAATGCAAGGGTCCTAGTAAAGATCCTCACGGACCTTGTTTCTTAGCTTGGATGTGAGTCATAGACATGTTAGAGTTGAATGGGCTATTTTCAGATCAACTCATCCACTTATGAGACATTGCCATCCCCTATTGTTCATCTATCATGTATATGCCACTGTGGTCGTGTGTAATTGTCATCATTTTGAGAGATCATATTGTTAAAGTGAGCTAAAAGTCCTCTCCTTTTACCTTAGCTTTGTTTTCCACCCTCACCCAGCACTAGCACACTGTTTAAACTTTGTAAGCATGGCATGCACAAGAGACTTCCAGAAAGTTCTAAGATCTTTCAAAGGCATAGGTATATCTCACTTATTATTATTATTGTTGTTGTCATCATGATTATGAATAACATGATTTAAGTTGGGGATTTTGATATCCACCATTGGAGCATTTCTTACCTTGGATGCTAAGTTACCTGACATGAGGACACGAGACACAGGACACGGAAATTCCAGTGTCCGACACGGACATGGTGACCCCTGGAATCAGGACACGTTATATATATATATTTTAAAAATTATATATATTAAAAATATAGACATAGATCCAATTTTTACATATTCAATAGAAATCAAAATCAATGCACATATAACATTAGTAATTACACATTTAAATACTTCAAATTTTCTTCACTTGCACAACAAACACACTTTAGAGCCCTCTCCACACCTGCAAATGATAAAAAGAAAGATAAAATTTTGATTTAAAACAATTATGGGCGTTCTTTTAGTGGAAAACATGTCTTGTTTTTGGGACACGCACTGACAGTCCTCGGACATGCGTGTCCGAACATAGGGCACGCTGCAAAGACGTGTCAGACACGCTCTATCAACGTGTCCGTGTCCGAATGCAGACACGGGACACGCAGGGCCTTTTGGACGTGTCTAGTTTCATCGCTTGGATGCATGGAGGATCATAGTGGTACAATACCTCACCTCCAGATTGGGTACTTTGACCTGGTCCACCCAGTTGACCAAGTCAAAGACGGTTCCCAAGGCAGTGACTCAAAAAACAACAATGTTTATATTTGCTCCAGACATGCCTAGGACCAATACTGTAGTCTTAGTTTTTAGAGTTTGGCTCTGGATCTCACAATCGATGATTATTATCACTTTATTATTGGCCAAAAGATCAACTTTCACTATAGATTGCAGACTTTTTGGTTCTCATAGAGCATTGCGGCGTTCCAGGGGGTATAAGTAGTCACTTATACCATTCTTCTATGTCTCTAGACACTTTTATGTAGTCAGTTTGCCCCAGTTCTCAGCATGAACGGAGTTATGATGATTATTATTATTTTTAGAGGATGTACCACTAAAAAATGAATTAGGAAATCATTGAAGAAATCGATTTGGCTTGTGTGGTCAAGGAAATAGCAAGGGAATTTCTTTAAATGATTTATAATGTCTCTTCGGACATATTTGCATAAGTTTCAGTCAGTTTGATGTTCCAGATTATTTTCTTGGCTCTCTTAGGGAGGACGTTCCCCATAGGGCGAAATTGGACAAAATAACCAAAATGAAAGTATGTAAATCAAGTTGTATCTTTGGAAATGTGTATGGGGGGACCCCCTAATGACCCCCCCATGTCTCCTAAGTGTCAAACTTGCAAAAATAATGATTTATCATGTGAAACACACACTTGTATTTCGACAGAGACAGGATACAGACAAGGAGAGAAAGTCAGATAGAGGATTTAACTGAGAAGACATACGAGCGAGCAGCTGGGATTTGCCCAGTGATTTTGTCGGGTACTGCATTTGCCAGGTTTGGGTGAATTTGCAATGATTGCAAAAGTTCCATATTTTCTCATAATAAAATCTATATCTGACTGCTGCACCGGTTTTCCCATTTTTTTCCGGGGTTTTCCATACCCAAAATAATAGTGTCAATATTGTGATGTGATGTTGTGATTTATTTCTCAGTTTTATATTTCGCTGCATACTGTAAACGATATTCATGTGTGGTTATCAGTTGATATTTTGCATGCACTGTTTAACCCTAGTTGAATATTAAAGGAAAATTTACATGGTATCAGAGCTTTGGTGAGCTAAAGTTGAGAGATATGCAACAGCAGTGATAGATAAGGGGTAGATCTATAAGAAGACACAAACCTAGACATCCAGATCTAGGGTTTGACAGGTACACTTCACTATGGCCATGCAGTTGAGAGTTGAGGATAGACTGCAGGGTGCTCAAAACTTTCCTACATGGAAAGAAATGATCACAAGGATCCTGGATGTTAGTGATGCAGAGGAGCACATTGACTCCACGAAGGTTGCACCCACAGATCTGACAGATTTAGCAGTTTGGAAGAAGATTGATTCTAGAGCCATGCTGATTATCATGGATAGAGTGAAGGACCATATAGTCTCTCACCTTTCTGGTAAAAAGACCGCAGCAGAGATGTGGATGGCTTTGGAGAGTCTGTACCAAAGCAAGAACGAGAACCGGAAGATGGTGTTGCCAGAGAGGATGCACAACACCAAGATGGCCAAGGGAGAAGGAGTGGTGCCTTATCTCACTAGGCTCATACAGATCAGGGATGAGCTTAGAGCTGTTGGCTCTAAGACAGTGGATGAGGAGCTAGTTCGGATAGCCCTCGATGGCTTCTCTAAGCCATGGGACACCTTTGTCAAAGGTGTTGTGGCTAGGGAGAAGCTCCCTGATTGGCAGAGACTATGGGATGACTTTGTGCATGAGCAGACTCGCATGGGTCAAGGATCAGGCTCATCCAATAGTGCCCCACAGATTGTGGATGAGGAGGGTCTATCCCTTACAGGGAAGAGCAAGGGGAAGGCAAAAAGGAAAAAGGATGGTAAGAAGAACCTTGACGTATCAAAGGTCAAGTGTTTTATCTGCCACAAGCAAGGACACTTTGCCTTTCAGTGCCCAGACAGGAAGAAGACGAGTAACAGGTGGATGAGTTTAACATGAACTTCAATGAGGAGTTTTGCTTGATAGCTTGCATGGCAAGCACCACAGAGAGCAGCATATGGTACATTGACAGTGGAGCATCTAGTCACATGAGTGGACAGAAGAGATTCTTCAGATACTTGCAGAAGGGTGGAACAGGGATCCACGTTGAGCTGGGTGATGATGCGCAGTATCAGGCGCAGGGAGTTGGCACTGTTTCATTTGAGAGAGAGTCTGGCAAACCCCTCAGTTTTGCTGATGTGTTATATGTTTCAGGACTAACCAAGAACCTTATATCAGTCTCCACTCTGGAGGACAAGGGATATCAGGTGAAGTTCCGTGACCATAGAGTGTATATCAGGCCCAAGGGGTCAGATAGGAGCTTGGATCGGGTGATTGGCAGACGAAGCGGGAAAGTGTACAAATTACACTTTGAGCCTGCAAAGGCTCTAGTCAGCAGCAGCAGCAACATCAGCAGTCAAGGTGAGTTGTGGCTTAGGAGGATGGCACACTTACACCATGGAGCATTGAAGCATTTGAGGCTGTCAGTCGTTGGAGTTCCACAGGTACAGGAGGAAAAGCATGACCACTGCAAGGGTTGTGCTTTGAGGAAGAACATCAAGAAGCCTTTCCCATAGAGTGAGCACAAGTCTAAGGAGCCCTTGGACTTGGTACATTCGGATGTATGTAGACCTATGAGTGTCCATTCGTTCAGTGGTTACAGTTATTGCGTAACTTTCATTGATAACCTTGTGTAACCTGGATCTATTTCCTGAATGCCAAGTTAGAGGTCTTTGAGAGGTTCCGAGAGTTTAAGACTGTTGTGGAGAACCAAACAGGAAAGAATATTCGAGTGTTGAGGATAGGCAACAGGGGTGAGTACTCTTCTAATGAGTTCATGGAGTATTGTTCGGTTGAGGGGATCAAGGAGCACACTATGCCCCATACCCCACAACAGAATGGAGTTGCAGAGTGGAAGAAAAGGACTATGGTTGGAGCAGCCAAGGCCATGCTATTTGATCAGGGATTACCACTATTCCTCTGGGCATACAGGACTGCAGTATACATTCAGAACAGGTGTCCCCACACAACCTTGGGGGAGGAAGACACCAGAGGAGATCTTCACAGGCACTAGGCCAGATGTGAGTCACATTCGCATATTCAGCAGTGTCTGCTATTGTCATGTTCATGCTGACAATAGGAAGAAGCTGGACCCTTTTGGAGAGAAGGGGTTACTTGTTGGTTACAGTGAGATTTCGAAGGCATATAGAGTTTACATTCCTGCTCGTAGGAAGATCATTGTGAGCAGGGTTGTCCAGTTCGATGAGGACAGGGCCTTGCAGAGATCTCTGGACTTACCAGCAGAGCAACAACTAGCACAGGAGTCGAGAGTCAAGTTGGAGGAGCTAGATGTACAGGTACAGGTACAGAAACAGAGCATAGGTTCTAGTGGTCAGAGGGAGTTAGGTGGACAGGATCCTTCAGTAATTGACTTGAAGGATGAGCTGCAGCAGGAGATGGATATCCAGCAGCTGCAGCAGGTTGACACTAGGCCAAGGCCTAACTGGTTTAGATCGACAGTGCAGGATTCTCGGTAGGTAGATCCTCCACAGACATCTTTTAGATGGAGTGTACCACCAGAGAGGCTTAGTTATATGGCACTAATGACAGAGTTGATTAACTTTGAACCTTCCGGCTTCGGGGAGACTGCACAACATGATGTGTGGCAGGAAGCTATGGTTGAGGAGTATGACTCCATTATGAAAAACCAGGTATGGGAGGTTGTGCCGAGGCCACAAGGGAAAAAGGTGGTGGGATCCAGATGGATCTACAAGGTGAAGCATGCAGTAGACGAAAGCATGGAGAAGTACAAGGCGTGCTTCGTGGCAAAGGGGTTTTCACAGGAGGGTATTGATTATGAGCAGACCTTTGCCCTTGTTGCCAGGTATTCTTCCATTCGGACCATTATCTCACTAGCAGTTGAGATGGGTTGGCGTGTCCATCAGATGGAAGTCAAGACTGCCTTCCTCAACGGAGTGATAGAGGAGGAGGTGTATATTGGGCAGCTAGAGGGGTTTGATGTGGAGAATAGGGAGACGCATGTATGCAGACTGCATCGAGCTCTTTACGGGCTCTAGCAGGCACCTCGAGCATGGTACTTGAGGATTGACAGCTATCTACTGGAGATGCGATTTCAGCGGAGTGAGGCTGACCACAACCTGTACTTCTTGACAGGTGAGGTGCCTCTCATATTGGTCTTATATGTGGATGATCTCTTTTTGATAGGAGATGAGAGGCTGATTGGAGACTATAAGTCCAACCTTGCAGTAGAGTTTGAGATGAAAGACCTTAGGTTAATGCATTACTTTTTGGGCTTGGAGGTTCGGCATATGTTATCACATATATGGCAGCCAGGCTACCATATTCTATTTTTTAGACACAGTACATTTTTCATCCAAATCTCTTACATATGAGATGCTGAGATGAGCAGTTTTGACGGATAATTATTGTATTAGTGGACTGTTGTACTCTCCCATGTCAGGACTGAGTCTCAAGACACTCAGATTTGAGGACCGATGTAGCCATTTAGTCATTACAGAGCAGTTATTGATTCCCAGTTTATATCAGTGCTTTCTCATTGGACAAATGGTGTTTTAGATGGATTATATTGCATGATTATGACTCAGCTTTTTATATTGTGTTATTATGGTTATCATTGCTCCTATACTCATTTTTGTGACATGTATTAACATGTGGTGTAATGATCTGGCGGTCATAATTATATGGACTTGGATATATCTAGTATTATGTATTAATGTCCCTACTTAGACTTGGAAGTTCTTGATCTTTACTCATTGGTTTTACCCTCCTTAAGGAGAATAGAGGTAGTCATTCCCACCATTGTTTTGGCTTGCTAGTGTTGGTTTCATCATTCACTATCTCCACCCATCCATTACCTTCCAGTTTTGTTTTCAACCCGATCGACTTCTTGACTTATCGCATGGAGGACCTTTTTCCCCGCTAGAACCTTTGTTGGACAAGCCTCCCTGTTTATATTGTGTCTTGGCTTTGAGTTATTGAGAAAACTTGCCTTTGGTGAGTTGGATTGTATGCCTAAATCATTTTGGTCGGTTGTCCTGATGTTTGGCACTGTGCAGAACTCCCTTTGGTCACTTGAGATGTTGTTGGCTAAAACTGAAAGCTCATGTACTACATGTATTGGAAATATTGAATATGCACCCATGGAAAATGAAAATGATAAAATTGTGTTTCTTAACATATGTAAAGAGGGCAAGAGCAATGAAATGCTAAAATACTCCTTGAAGAGAATAAGAAAAGCTCCAAAAAGCAATGGTTAAAAATATGCTATATCCAAATATTGCTGACCGTATAAATATAATATGTCCCGGATGAAAGCTGCGATTAGCTGTGCTTTTAAGCATTGGTGAAGTCCCAAAAAGGTCATATAGGCCAAAAAGGCCATGGAAATAAAATTGGTGACCCTAATGAACCTGGATCTAACTTGATGTAGTCATGATGCCTAAGTTGAATAAGCACTCTCTAAACAACTCAACCATTTGTGAGGCACCGCCATTCCTTGTGTTGTTGTTTGTCTGACATTGGTTTTAGTGAGTTTTTCCTTTCCATATCCAAAGTGTCATGATGTTAAGTAGGAAGTCATCCTTTGCCTTAGCCTGGTAAATTTCATCCTTCACCCTTCACTAGCAAATTGACTACAACTATGAAGTGAGTATAGTCTTGAAAGTCTAGTCTGAGTAATAATAAATAAAGCCTTATATATGTATTTGGTTGATGTACCGCCAGTGAAATGATTGCTACTTGTTGTGATTATTGCTTAAATGATTTGTAGAGCATGTCTTACCCTTGTAGCTCTTGTAGCAGATGGATGATGGTCTGAGTTATATTATTGGTATCTGATCATTTATAGATGGTTATATTGTTTATTGGATATGGTTGATGATCAAATAGAGACCTGTGAAGGGTATGAGTATACACCTTAGATGGATTTGGACTCTCTGAGTCTAATGAGATAGTTTATTTCCAGTTCCAGGCACTTGCGGATATGATCAAGCTCATTCTGCCTCTCTGATGTAGTTTTTCTTCACAGGTTGATATGTCTGAGCAGGGAGATGTTTCAGTTGGATCTCCTAGGGCGTTGTATGGGAATACGGGGTGCAACCACTTGTTTGTACCATAGTACCCCCATCTCAGAGAGCCTGGTGGGCTCAGTTTGACAACGTAGGCACCCTAGGAGGTTGTTTTGGCAGGTTCATGTTTCCCAAGGCAGATTAAAAAATGATTAAATAGCTATTGAAGAAATCGATTTGGGCTATTGAGGCGAGGAAATGACATGGGATGAGTCATAATGATGTGAGTGATGTCCTCCACACCTTCTCCAGCAGTTCCAGCACCTGATTGGGCCCACACCTATTTTTGGGCATTTTTATATTATTTTCTGGAGCTGTTGGGAGGCTCACGATTTTCTCAAGGAGGCACAAAGTCAAGGAATTAAAATATTATATTATTTTATTGTGCCATGGGGACACCCAGAGAACACTCCATGGACCCACCATGTGCTTCATTTATTTCTTGTTGAGTGGGGTACCCTTTTTATGGGTGATTTAGTCCACTTTGGTACTTTATGGTTATATTGATCCATGTATTGTATGTTGAGCTCATCTCAACCATTGATTAGAATATTTTATCTTTTAATCTTAGCCACTCGTTTTGAAAGTGGTTCGGATTCGGTTATGATTGTGGTTCTCTCATTTCTATTTAAAGGAGAGAGCTTCTCATTTGTAAGGGGTTTTTGGCTCTTGGATCTGAGTAATAGAAAGATTTTTTTGTGGATATTTTTTGGATCTGCTCTGCATCTGATGTTCTCAAATGGTGATTGGATAGCCTTCTGCTTCCTAGCATTGTGGAAATTCATGTGAAATCTATATTTTTTCTGCTATCATTGTCTTGTCTACAGGAGGTCGTTTTAGCTGGAGCGTTTTTGTAGAGGGACCTCAACTCATTCGGTTATCTTCGTCTTGGATCAGGTGGTTTTCATTAGTGACATTGTGATCTATGATTACTTCTTTTTACTTTCCTATAGCATTTGGTTTCTTTATCTTGTCTTAGCAAATTTGATATTGTTGACATTTCCTCATGCAGGGTAGGGGGCGCATTGGTGGCCTGGGGCTTACATCCGTCATAGAAATCACGTGGATCTTCCAGAATTGATCGGGATAGCAATGATCATCGCTGTTAAGATTTCTACAAGCATTTCCAGGTACGATCCAACAGGTAATTATTTTCTTTTTAACAGATCTATATCCATTGTACCTGTTTTCCTTCCATTTTTCTGAAAATCTTTAAAATACTAAAAAACCCTTAAAAAATACTAAATTCGGGAATAGCCCGATCTTTGGCCAAATCACTGCTGGGTTTCATAGATCGAGCCTCCCCCTCACTGAATCTACTGCAACGCTGGTTAAATTTCTGCTGGTTTGACCTAGATCTAAATTTTAGTCTGAAAACTGCATAGCGCCCCCACTGGAATTTTGACTTGTTAGGGTTTTGACTTTTTCTGATTTCTGATTTCATAGACTGATAGATCGGGTCTCACACAGTCCAAATCACCCCCAATGATGTCCAGATTCATGATAGTGTGACCTAGATCTGAGTTTTAGACTGAAAACAACCCTAGCGCCATCACTGAAAAACTGGACCTTTCTGGAGTTTACTGTTTCCAAAATTTGACAGGCTAGGTTGATAGATTAGGTCCTGAGCACTCCAGAACACCCCTAACACTGAGCTAGATCCACCCCGCTTGCCCTAGATCTGAAGAAATCAGTTTTTCACCCTCTCAGCCTCAACCATCAACTTTGACTTTTTCAGCATCTGACTTTTTACAAATTTCTGTGAACCAAGTGTGTAGATCAGCCCCTCCTAGTCCCATTTCACATGCAACGCTAAGTTAGTTGTCTACTGGTGGCCTTAGATCTACAGATTTGCCCCATCCAACCCTAGCGCTAGCATTCCTTCATTGTATTTCTGCCCAAACTGAGCCATCCGGACCAAAACACTTATTTGGGTCCACAGATCAGGGTCTACCCTAGGTGGGTTCACCTCAACGCTGGGTGTATACTGACTCCATTGCCCAATGCATGAAAGGCACTGATCTCCCATCCCTGGCGCTAGCCCTGAACTGACCTTTTCCCCTTGAAATTGGTTGTTCCTTGATGACTCAGACAATCACACCTGTTCACCTTCTTCATTGAGTCTGTCAGCCAGGTACTAGATAGTCTTGACTTTTTTCCTGCCCATCCTGCTTCGGTTACGCTTCCCAAGGCAGAGATCGTCTTCTTTAGTTGCTAGTACTAAAACCCTAGATCTAACCATTTCCCCCAAAGGTCATCTGATTACTGCTTTGGATTAACCAATATACTGCTGAAGTCCTGATCCATCTATTGAATCCTACTATAGATCTAGAGTTCCTGAACACCTCACACCTTACGTACCTCAAAGTTTGTTTTGATCTGATCTGGTGTCTAGGTCTGATCTCTCCTATCGGGAGCAGATCTGGGTCTCTCCCATTGTTGTCTTGGACTCGGACAACATAAAACGAAGACTGCCTTGATTGGTGTGACAACCATCTCTTTGGGAGTCTAGGCAGTCTGGGTTCCACCACCTTAGTTGCTTGTTCCTCTACCATCCATCCTGGATTCATCTTGCACAGGTAGCTAGAAGGTTGGTGATAACATTTTGGTGCCGTTGGCGGGGAGGTAGAGGCCTACCTTGGTTCAACATACCTCACCTTTCCCTACGACATATCTTTTATTGGTGAATTACTTGTGTGGTTCACCTGGCGACCCCACCTCGCGACTCCACTGAGGATCGTGCCCAACGTATTAATCTTAAGTTCTTAGAACATACCATAAATCATAATGAATTTCGATGTATTTCTGAGGCACATGAAGGAATTAACCAAAACATGATTGAAAATACAAGACAAATAAACGAAAGGGATAGAAGGAGGTTAGACTACGAGTATGAGGATGATCTCGAGCATGACTATGGGTATGAATCTAGTTATCACAATCTTTATGATACCCACCAACTTCCTCACCAATGCAATAGAGATATCCCAACCATCCCGAGTGGACCTGTAAGTCGACATGAACCTAGAAGTCAGCCGCAGTCAAATTCTTATAGCCAAGCAACTAGAGCTGTGAAAAAACAAGACAGACAGTCTCCTTTTGACTTTTCTGAAATACCGGGAGCACCTCATCCTATGCCAAACGATTACACTAGGAGGTTGCCCCAGTTTAGTGGAAATAATGATATATCTATTGAAAGTCATTTGGACATTCTCTGGGATTACATGGAATCTAGAGGTGCAGACAATGAAAATGTTTATATGCGAGCCTTAGGAGAATCCTTGCAAGGGGATGTTCAACTATGGTTTGATCATTTAGCACCAGGATCCGTCACTGGGTATGACATGTTCACAGATTTGTTAATTGATAGTTGGAGTAGGAACACTGATAAAATTTTAGAGTGTCAGTCTAGCAATGATTGTGCAATCGATAATCAATATATTGACAATGTGCTTTCTCAATTGGACCATTCCTCTCCTGATATGTTCCAAATTATGAGTGTGTGCCTACAATCCATAAGAATGTTATAGAGTACTTCGAGAATAATGTTTCAAAACCTCATGTTGAAACTAAGAGGGATATCAATCAAATCATACAAGATACTCTATTATTATTACCTGAAGCAGTCACAGAGCAAATCCTAGATCTGATCCGTGGAAGGGAACCTAACATGCACCATCAAGAAACATCTTTAGTTGAGCCTTCCCTTGATGAGGTCATTAAAGAGATTTTAAAAGAGAAACTCCATAGTCATTGCCTAATTGATGATAATTTGAGTCAGCGTCCAACCTATCCGAATCTAGATTCAGACCTTGATCATATCACTGTAGAAGAAGAAAAGGTTGAAATTAACAAAACTTCCGTTGAAGAGCAATCTTGTGGTCATATTGTGATTGAAGAGCATGCCTGTAAGAGTGATAAGTGTTATCCAACTTTTTGTACCATAAGTTGGGTTACCTGAGGAGCCGCCAGTTGACAGACTTGTTCAAAGTCTGATTCCAGTGTATCAGTTGATCCGTCTGCTTGTCTAGCCAATATTGGCTAGTCACTTTTTTATTTGAATAATTTTGACCATGGCCCCGCGGGGTTTGTAATAAAATGTGCTAGTAGGATATTTTTGAGTGGTTCGGTCTCCTGAGACGTAGAATCTCAAATAGGGTATTCCAGGGTGTTTTTTGCCCCTGACAATTATGCTTTGCCTTCAGCCGAGTATAATTGACGAGGTTTTCTCCCGCTTCCTCCAAAGCTGGAATGCCCGATGTTGAATTCTGGGCCTTGGGGGGTTATTAGAGCCCAACTGAGTGTTATAAGCCTACTAGACATTATTTAGATAGATCATGGTCATGTCCTAAGTAATCTGGACACATAATAAAAATTTCAAAAAAATCTTTTTCGAACAGTGAAAAAATATTTTTTTATTTTTTATTACTTTTCCTAAGTTTTTTGGGTTAATTTTTCCATAAATTAAATGGGAAAAACCCGTTCGTGATCCGGACTCAGAATTCAGTGATTGAAGGCTCTAACCTTAAGCCAAAAATCATTCTTGATCAGCCAGCTAGTCAGAACCAACTTTCAGATCAGCAATCGGACACATAATGCCTTTTTACTCAAAAACGTCAGTTTTGAGTAAAAAATGATTTTAGTAAAAAAATGATTTTTATTAAAAAAATGATTTTTATTAAAAAATTATTTTTTTTGGAGAAAACTAAAACTCTCCAAATTAATCCAATTTTAATAAAATAAAAGGCTAAATGACATCTCATGGAACACTTATGATGATTGGAGTTATCATA
>LPNX010017165.1:865776-907621 GCA_001517045.1 Pseudotsuga menziesii
TATACTTGTGTTTAATTCTTTAGCGCATTTCAGCTTCATTGACTCCATAAGGCACTGGTCCTTTTTAATTTTCATAATCATATTATCTGATCAATGGTCTATGGTTTATCGTAATTTCTTTCTCTGAATGCACTATTAAAGTCTAGAATTTTTGCTCATCTTTGTAATCTCTTGTTAGCAACGTGGATTGCTTTTGATTTAGTGTCATATTCATAATAAACAAACACTTCAAATCATAATAACTCCTAAAACAACACCCATCCGCATCCGCAACTAATCAAAACACTTTAACAACTTAAGAGCCATAGAAACTCTTTTGTAGGGACTACCCCCCTTGGCTTCGTTAGGAGTTAGCATAAACGGAGGAGCTAGGAGTAGGTGACAGTACCTAGCTCTGTGCTTTCCCCCAAGGTCACACCTCTCCCACTTTCTCAAGTGAGGAGACAGCTTTCGAAAGATTTTTGCTGCAGGTGTGCAATCGGCGGACAACAATAAGGAAACTAAAACCGAGCTTATTGATGTTTTTCCTTATCTAGAGCTTAAAGAAGAACAATCACATAATGATACGATTATAAGTGAACTTGATCAAGAACATTGCAAAGAGGATCCTTGTCCTGATAGTATCGATATAATTCTTCATTCGATCCTTAATCAGAATATGTTGGTTCAATGTGTGGATACTGACCTTGTTTCGAGTCTTGGAATCACTCCTGGAATTAATTTAAAAGCTCTTTCGTATCATCAAATTCTGAGATCAATTATTTCAAGTCTGGGAGAAAATTTTCAATCCACCCTCCCATCCCAGCTTTTCAAATCTTCTTGTATGGGTTTGTCTGTTAGTCAAGTTGTTACTTTCAAAATCGTTAACCAGGAGTTTAAGCATTATCACGTAATTGGGGAAAAGGCACTTCATGTCTCTTCTCAGTCATCCATAATGAATATTTTTTTTCAACTTGTAAATCTGTATTATGGATGGTTGGAAAAGGTGTATAAAGATCATTTTCATATTTTCTCCATTTTTAAACAACAAATGGGCTTGATCTCATTCACAGTTTCATTACATTACAACTTGTCCCCATTTGATTCTCCCAGAGTCAATAGAATTGAATGTCTTAGTAGGGTAGAGGAGAAAACAAAGCACTGTTTGGAGTGGCCGAGTCATGAATCATATTGTCTTCCTCCATCAAGAACGAACTTGCATACCTTTTATGACCCTATCAACATCTTGATGGATGAGTTTTTAGAAATTCAATCTCATCCCCGGCATGATTTCATTTCTCTTGATCCATTTCTTTCTTTGATTTTCAAACAACAAGTTATAATGGCCTCAATTTTCATCTACATTACTGACAAGCCATTTTTCACCTGTTGTATCATTAATTGTAAAGAAAGCTCAATAGATCTGTTCAGCAAGTGGTTGCATTGGCTTTACGATTTTACCTAACACTTGTCTAAATTGGTTAGAGTAGGGTAGGTAGGACATGAATAAGCCTTCCCTGGCAGTAGTGTAGAACCTTGCACCTTTGTTTGAAGCTCACCTTTGAAGCTCTTAGTATAGTTTTGATTTTTGTTATCCTGCAAAATAAAAAATCAAACTTTCATTGAAAGTTATGGTTATAGATTAGATTTATTTTTTGCTTTTCAGTTTCATGCATCTTTATTTTCAGTATTTTATATATTATCCACATATTGTTCTGATGATCGGTCTGTGAGTTTGGTATAGCTCTGGACATGTTGCAGGTAGTCAGGTACATTCTTGGTAGCGGTTGCAGAGCTGGATGGATTGATCCAGGATGCAAGAAGCAGAGTGCGAGGACCAGAGATTCTGAGGTTCTCAAGCGCTTTTTTCAGCAGAGCACTTGTCCTAGTTGGAGCCAGATGTTATCACATATATGGTAGCCAGGATACCATATTCTATTTTTTAGACACAGTACTTTTTTCAGCTAGATCTCTTACATATGAGATGTTGAGATGAGCAGTTTTGACAGATCATTATTGTATTAGTGGACTATTGTACTCTCCCATGTCAGGACCGAGTCTCATGACACTTAGATTTGAGGACCGATGTATCCATTTAGTCATTACAGAGCAGTTATTGATGCCCAGTTTATATCAATGCTTTCTCATTGGACAGATGGTGTTTTAGATGGATTATATTGCATGATTATGACTGAGCCTTTTATATTGTGTTATGGTTATCATTGCTCCTATACTCATTTTTGTGACATGTATTAACATGTGGTGTCATGATCTGGCGGTCATAATTATATGGACTTGGATGTATCTGGTATTTATGTATTGATGTCCCTACTTAGACTTGGAAGTTCTTGATCTATACTCATTGGTTTTACCCTCCTTAGGGAGAATAGAGGCAGTCATTCCCACCATTGTTTTGGCTTGCTAGTGTTGGTTTCATCATTCACTATCTCCACCCATCCATTACCTTTCAGTTTTGTTTTCAACCCGATTGACTTCTTGACTTATGGCATGGAGGACCTTTTCCCCTGCTAGAACCTTTGTTGGACAAGCCTCCCTGTTTATATTGTGTCTCGGCTCTGAGTTGGTGACAAAACTTGCCTTTGGTGAGTTGGATTGTATGCCTAAATCATTTTGGTCGGTTGTCCCGATGTTTGGCACTGTGCAGAACTCCCTCTGGTCACTTGAGATGTTGTTCGCTAAAACTAAAAGCTCATGTACTACCTGTATTGGAAATATTGAATATGCACCCATGGAAAATGAAAATGATAAAACCGTGTTTCTTAACATATGTAAAGAGGGCAAGAGCAATGAAATGCTAAAATACTCCTTGAAGAGTATAAGAAAAGGTCCAAAAAGCAATGGTTAAAAATATGCTATATCCAAATATTGCTGACCTTATAAATATAAATATGTCCCGGATGAAAGCTGCGATTAGCTGTGCTTTTAAGCACTGGTGAAGTCCCAAAAGGGTCATTAGGCCAAAAAGGCCATGGAAATAAAATTGGTGATCCTAATGAACCTGGATCTAACTTGATGTAGTCATGATGCCTAAGTTGAATAAGCACTCTCTAAACAACTCAACCATTTGTGAGGCACTGCCATTCCTTGTGTTGTTGTTTGTCCGACATTGGTTTTAGTGAGTTTTTCCTTTCCATATCCAAAGTGTCGTGATGTTAAGTAGGAAGTCATCCTTTGCCTTAGCCTGGTAAATTTCATCCTTTACCCTTCACTAGCAAATTGACTACAACTATGAAGTGAGTAGTCCTGAAAGTCTAGTCTGAGTAATAATACATAAAGCCTTATATATGTATTTGGTTGATGTACCGCCAATGAAATGATTGCTACTTGTTGTGATTGTTGCTTAAATGATTTGTAGAGCATGTCTTAACCTTGTAGCACTTGCAGCAGATGGATGATAGTCTGAGTTATATTATTAATATCTGATCATTTACAGATGATTATATTGTTTATTGGATATGGTTGATGATCAGATAAAGACCTGTGAAGGGTATGAGTATACACCTTAAATGGATTTGGACTCTCTGAGTCTAATGAGACAGTTTATTTTCAGTTCCGGGCATTTGCAGATATGATCAGGCTCATTTTGCCTCTCTGATGCAGTTTTTCTTCACAGGTTGATATGTCTGAGTAGGGAGATGTTTCAGCTGGATCTCCTAGGGCGTTGTATGGGAATAGGGGGTGCAGCCACTTGTTTGTACCATAGTACCCCATCTCAGAGAGCTTGGTGGGCTCAGTTTGACAACGCAAGCACCCTAGGAGGCTATTTTGGCAAGTTCACGTTTCCCGAGGCAGATTAAAAAATGATTAAATGGCTATTAAAGAAATCGATTTAGGCTACTAAAGCGAGGAAATGACATGGGATGAGTCATAATGATGAGAGTGATGTCCTTCACACCTTCTCTAGCAGTTCTAGCACTTGATTGGGCCCACACCTATTTTTGGGCATTTTTATATTATTTTCTGGAGCTTTTGGGAGGCTCACGATTTCCTCAAGGAGGCACAAAGTCCAAAAATTAAAATATTATATTATTTTATTGTGCCATGGGGACACCCAGAGGGAGTTAATCAACACTCCATGGACCCACCATGTGCTTCATTTATTTTTTGTTGAGTGGGGTACCCTTTTTATGGGTGATTTAGTCCACTTTGGTACTTTATGGTTATATTGATCCATGTATTGTATGTTGAGCTCATCTCAACCATTGATTATAATATTTTGTATTTTAATCTTAACCACTCGTTTTGAAAAGGGTTAGGATTTGGTTATGATTGTGGTTCTCTCATTTCTATTTAAAGGAGAGAGCTTCTCATTTGTAAGGGGTCTTTGGCTCTTGGATCCGAGTAATAGAAAGATTTTTTCGTGGATATTTTGTGGATCTGCTTTGCTTCTGATGTTCTCAAATGGTGATTGGATAGTCTTCTGCTTCCTAGCATTGTGGAAATTCATGTGAGATCTATATTTTTTCTGCTATCATTGTCTTGCCTACAGGAGGGCGTTTTGGTTGGAGCGTTTTTGCAGGGGGACATCAACTCGTTCGGTTATCTTCGTCTTGATCAGGGGGTTTTCATTGGTGACATTGTGATCTATGATTACTTCTTTTTACTTTTCTATAGCATTTGGTTTTCTTTATCTTGTCTTAGCAAATCTGATATTGTTGACATTTGCTCATGCAGGGTAGGGGGTGCATTGGAGGCTTGGGGCTTACATCCGTCATAGAAATCACGTGGATCTTCCAGAATTGATCGAGATAGCAAGGATCATCGTTGTTAAGACTTCTACAAGCATTTTCAGTTACGATCCAATAGGTAATTCTCTTCTCTTTAACAAATCTATATCCATTGTACTTGTTTTCCTTCCATTTATTTGAAAATCCTTAAAATACTAAAAAACCTTTAAAAAATACTAAATCTAGGAACCGTCCGATCTTTGGCCAAACCACTGCTGGGTTTCATAGATCGGGATCTTTGGCTTACATCCATCATAGAAATCACGTGGATCTTCCAGAACTAATCGGAATAGCAAGGATCATTGCTGTTAAGACTTCTACAAGCATTTCCAGGTACGATCCAATAGGTAATTCTCTTCTCTTTAACAGATCTATATCCATTGTACCTGTTTTCCTTCCATTTTTCTGAAAATCCTTAAAATACTAAAAAACCTTTAAAAAATACTAAATTCGGGAACCGCCCGATCTTTGGCCAAACCACTGCTGGGTTTCATAGATCGGACCTCCCCCTCACTGAATCTACTGCAATGCTGGTCAAATTCTTGCTGGTTTGACCTAGATCTGAATTTTAGTCTGAAAACTGCACAGCGTCCCCACTGAAAATTTTACCTGCTAGGGTTTCGACTTTTTCTGATTTCTTACTTCATAGACTGATAGATCGGTTCTCACACAGTCCAAATCACCGCCAACGCTGTCTAAAGTCATGACAGTGTGACCTAGATTTGAGTTTTAGACTAAAAACAACCCTAGCACCATCACTGAAAAACTGGACCTTTACGGAGTTTACTATTTCCAAAATCTAACAGGCTAGGCTGATAGATCAGGTCCTGAGCACTCCAGAACACCCCTAACGCTGAGCTAGATCCATCCTGCTTGCCCTAGATCTGAAGAAATAAGTTTTTCAGTTTCTCAGCCTCAATCATCAACTTCGACTTTTTTAGCGTCTGACTTTTTCCAAATTTCTCTGAACCAAGTGTGTAGATCAGCCCCTCCTGGTCCCATTTCACCTTCAACGCTGAGCTGGTTGTCTATTGGTGGCCTCAGATCTACAAATCTGTCCCATCCAACCCTGGCGCTAGCATTCGTTGATTGAATATCTGCCCAAACTGAGCCATCCAATCCAAAACATTTATCTGGGTCCACAGATCAGGGTCTACCCTAGGTGGGTTCACCTCAACGCTGGGTGTATATCGACTCAATTTCCCAATGCACGAAAGGCATTGATCCCCCATCCCTGGCGCTAGCCCTGAATTGACCTTTTCCCCTTGAAATTTGTTGTTCCTTGATGACTCAGACAATCACACATGTTCACCTTCTTCATTGAGTATGTCAGCCAGGTACTAGATAGTTCCGACTTTTTTCCTGCCCATCCTGCCTCGGTTATGCTTCCCAAGGCAGAGATCATCTCCTTTAGTTGCTAGTACCAAAATCCTATATCTAACCATTTCCCCCAAAGGTCATCCGATTATTGCTTTGGATCAACCAATATATTGCTGAAGTCCTGATCCATCTACTGAATCCTACTGTAGATCTAGAGTTCCTGAACACCTTACACCTTACGTACCTCAAAGTTTGTTTTGATTTGATCTGGTGTCTAGGTCTGATCTCTCCTATCGGGAGCAGATCTGGGTCTCCCCCATTGTTGTTTTGGACTCAGACAACATAAAGCGAAGACTGCCTTGATTGGCGTGGCAACCATCTCTTTGGGAATCTAGGCAGTCTGGGTTCCACCACCTTAGTTGCTTGTTCCTCTACCATCCATCCTGGAAGGTTGGTGATAACAAGAAATGGATGCTTGTTCATCGGATAGGGGAAGTACGCAGTAAAGATCCTGAAGAGATTTAGGATGGAGGACTGCAAGCCTATGGCCATAACTCTAGTTTCCAACTGGAGGAAGATTGATGCATCAGGATAAGATGGATTTGATCCTACCTTGTATTGTGAGCTTATCGGATCGCTTGTGTATTTGGTCAACACTCGACTAGACATTAGCTTTGCAGTCAACTCTTTGAGTCAATTCATGGTGGACCCTCAGAGAGTGCATTGAACGGCTGCGAAGCACATACTTCGCTACATCAGAGGTACAGTGGAGTATGGATTGGTTTATGAGCGCAGGGGGAGTGTATAGCTAGCAGGTTTCATAGATGCTGACTGGGTAGGATGTGTAGAGGACCGGAAGAGTACTTCAGGTTGTTGTTTCAGCATTGGATCAGGGGTTGTCTCTTGGTTAAGCAGGAAGCAGAAGTCAGTTGCATTGAGCTCGGCAGAGGTTGAGTACATGGTAGCCAACATGGCTGCTTGTGAGGGTATGTGGCTGAGGAAGTTACTTGCACGGTTGTTCGAGTGTGAGCTAGAGGCTACAGTAGTTCACTATGACAATCAGAGTGGCATCAGGTTATCTGAGAAACCAATGTTCCATGATCGGAGCAAACACATAGACATTAGATACTACTTCCTGAGAGATTGTGTTAAGAGGGGAACCATTCGGTTGGAGTACATACAGACAGATGAGCAGGTGGCAGACATTTTCACCAAGGCACTTTGCAGGCAGAGTTTTGTGAAGTTCAGGGATAAGTTGGAGTTGCTACTGAATCCCTTCCTCGTTGAAAGGGAGTGTTAAACTAGTAGCAACAAGGAAGGTCTTCTTGCATGCATGTGTTCTTGCATGCAGAAGACTTAAATTAGGAAACCAGTTGTATTTAATTTACTTTTCCTAAGTTTACTTTGGAAAATAAATTAAAGTGATCTAAATTAACTTTAGTGAACCACTAGTTAAAGTGAAATTGAAATTAGGGTTTTTGCTTTGCCACTAGTTAAAGTGAAAGTGAAATTAGGGTTTTTTCTTTTTACCTAAAGTTATGAAAGATAGATCAATTGGTGGAGAGAACACACACTTGTATTCCGATGGAGATAGGATATAGACAAGGAGAGAAAGTCAGACAGAGGATTTAGCTGAGAAGACGGAGGAGTGAGTAGCAGGATCATCGAGTTTCGTACAACTGGGCTGTACACTCACACAGGAGGGTGTTGAGGTTTAGCTGGGATTTTCCCAGTGACTCTGTTGGGTACTGCATTTGCCAGGTTTGGGTGAATTTGCAGTGATTGTAAAAGTTCTATATTTTCTCATAATAAAATATATATCTGACTGGTGCACCGGTTTTCCAAAATAATAGTGTCAATATTGTGATGTGATGTTGTGATTTATTTCTTAGTTTTATATTTCAGTGCATACAGTAAAAGATATTCATGTGTGGTTATCAGTTGATATTTTGCATGCACTGTTTAGCCTTAATTGAATATTAAAGGAAAATTTACAAAAGCTATATAAAGAAGAGACCCCCCTCATTCTATCCCATCGGGAAGTTTTGCACTCTTGGCTTTGGATATTCGAATAAAGAGATTTTTGCAGAAATATTTGGATCTTCTTTGTGAGATGTTCTTGTCTATGATTGGAAAGTTTATCTTGCTTAGCATTTAAAATATTTTTTCGGGGTATCAAATATTTTTGGAAGATAGTGTTTTGCATGGAGGAGGGCGTTTTCTCTTGGGGCGTTTTTGTGGATCTCCCAACTCGTTTCTCTTGAAAAAGTTTTCATAATCAGGGGGTTTTTGAATAGTATCTTTGATATTTGATACGCTCTTTTGTTTTTCTTGCATCCATAGTTCATTTTTCTTGCGTAGCAAATCTCACTTCGATAGTTTGACTGTGCAGGGAAGAGGGGCCCACTAGCTCACTCGAGCAAATTAATTTCACTTGGTGCTTCATTCGAATTGCTTCAAATTGATCGAGACGGGATAAATCATCATTTGCAAGGCATCTACAAGATTTTCCAGGTAAGATCTACTCTATATCTCTTGTTTTAAATTTCTACTCCATTAGTTATAAAATTCATTGGCGAAATTCTCATTTTAAAACCCTCAATTTTTAGATTTATAGGATCTGATTTGCGGCTGGCTTTAAAACTTAAAACCCACATTGGAAATAAGTTAAAAACTTAAAACCCCTTAGTTTAAATTTTCGTGACCATTGAACTCCATTTGCCCATCTAACACACTAGCCATTCCTTAGGGGAAGACACCCTCTTTGGGAGAAGTGGGTATCTTCAGTTCTGCAAACTGGGTATTGCTAGTTTCACCTTCAATTGTCTAATCTTACACCTAGCAATCAATCCAAGGTCTAATTTTGCTTAGTTTCACCAGTTACCCCTAGATCCCAATTTTTGTACTCAAAACCCTAGGCTAAATTGGGGCTTTTCACATAGACACTCGTTTTCTCTTAGTAATTGTGCCAAACTCTAATTAACTATCCTACTAAGAGATATAGTCAAGTTTCCTTGGATTATTTATTTGCATTTCTTATTTTTAGGGTAATCTTGGTTATAGGGACACACCCTAAGCTTAGTATTTGCATTGAGTCTGAAGTGTCAGTATCCTTGACTGGTGTGACATCTGAGTTCTTTCAGAGGTCTTGGATATCATAGGTCATGATTTTAGTTGCCTTTCCCCTCTGCCATTTTGCATAGGATCATTTTACGGGTCAACTACAAGATTCCTTATAATAGGTTGGTTTGAGGGTGTTGCTACTTGTGTGAAGGCTCATACTGCTTATGTGTATTGTGTTTAGGGCACCACTGCTTGTGTGGAGGCTGCCACTGCTTATGTGGACTGTGTTTAGAGTACCACAACCTGTGTGGAGGTTGGCACTGCTTGTGGGAAATGTTTGAGGGTACCTATTGCCTCCTGGTGGCTGCCGTCCACTACTTGGTTTTCTTTGTGGCTGCCATTCACCATTGAGCTCTTGTTGACTGTCTTGATTATTATTCTGGATTTGTTTTTGGATATATTGTACCCTCTGCTGTAATTGATCAACCCTATTCCTCAGCACTTGTCTCTCTCAGATATGTGATTACCCTCAGGTAAGGGTCAGTCAGTTGTTCCTTTTAGTGATTTGTCTCTGAGAGACAAGATCAGATTTGAACGTTATATTCTGAGTATAAGGAAGGACCTCACAATCAGATAAGTTCTTTTCTTCGTTGTGTCATACTGTTTATGTTTTACTTCCTAAGTTGCCAAGATACGGATATGGATTCGGATCCGGATACGGATTCGCCAGATTTTTTAAAACCCAGGATCCGGATACGGCGAGGAAACGGCAAGTACAAAAAGATATAAAAATATTTTATAATAAATAAAAAAAATAGAGTGAAGAAACAAAACTATTCAGGAAACACAACAATAGAACTATAAATTATTGTCAAAAAAGAGTTCATATACCATAACTGATAATTTGATGAGTTGTCGAAAAAAGAGTTCATATTGATAATTTTAAAAACCATTTCGGCATGAACTTGAAGCAGGGCAAAACAGTGTTTTAGTGAGCCACAATCCACATGTCCCTATCAGCAGGGAATAAAGTGGTTTTGTTGAAGGCTATGGAAAGACTACATAACAGTGTTAAAGTGGGCAATAACATAGCACATAAAGATAGATCAACCCTTGACAACAAACCTTAACCATAAAGATAAATCAAATAAAAACTTTGAGAGCAGACCTTGATATTGAGATATTGCAGTTCAAGTGCAGATCTTGACATATGGATAGATCGGACCTTGAGCAGGAATGGGGTTTATGCTTTTAGCCATTACGTGTTTAGGGTTTTTTAAGTTTTTCATTAAAAAACATTTTTTTGGGGGGGGGTATCAATGGGTCATAGAAGCACTGGAAGTTTCAGGATCTGTTTGAAAATTTCAGGAATTGTTTGATTTTTCACAAGATTCGTTTCATGGGACCAGGATACGTTTCCTTCTACAGGGGATCCATTTCCATGACTGATCCTAGGCAGATCCAATCCGGATACGTACCGGATCTGTGGATCCGTGGATCCTACACACTGGGGTGGTGGATCCAGTAACATAAATCACTTCAGCTGTATAGTTTACTGTTCATGTTTTTCAACAGTACTTTACATTTCTGTGTTTATTTATTTTTGTTTCAAACACTAACTTTAACACAGTGATCTCTAAGGGAGTGTTAAAGTTGAAAGGGATGCAAAATTATATCTATACTGTTACTACTGCTGTATTTTTACTTCAGTGATATTTTGTAGCTTAAATTTGTATTAAAAGTACAAGTTTTTCAATTATAAAAAAACTAAAGCTTCAACACTCCCATCAACACTGGAGATTAGATATTCGAAGAACTGAATAGGAAAACATCCTAACAGAACTTTAGCAGAAATTCCACTATTCCATAGATGAAAATCTATCATTCGAATTTGGAATATAGAAACCTATTTTAATGGAGAGATGCAGATAAACTCTTTCTAATCTTATGCAGAGTAAATATGTCTAGTCTCTGAAACCATAAATACCATTCTTTGTATCTGCTGTGAAAAGATATTGTAAATCTAGCTACTGTTTTACAGTTAAATGCTTTCAATCCCACTGTGATGATAAAATGAAGATGTGGGCACTATGACACAGATGGAATTTATCCAGACACAGGCAAGAAAATAAAAACAAATTGGTTCAAGATGTATTTCATGAAGATAAATTTTTATAACAGCTGCTGACCTGAGAAAAAGGAGGTTTATGGAGGAAACAAAACATATAGAGTCACAAAATTTGAAGTGATCATTGCCATCGTGCTTACTGAAGATGGAGATCTGTTGTGGGTATTTGTTTTGGTTGCATCTGATTCTTGCTTTCATTTGAGTTGATTTGCATCTTAGTAGACTATCTGTCTATTATGATGGATATGCTGAAATCGACTTTATAGCTGTTTGGGACCTTTACAAAGATATTCATCAGAACTACCCTTAGCTTATCCGCTTCAACCCTGGGCCAACATCTCAAATCATTCATCCTATGATGCTAGATGAAGCCCTTTTACTGGAAACTTAATTTACTGTCATTTTTCAGAGGGTTTAATGTAGAGTGCAGCGGTATTTATGTACAAGTCATACAACTAGTTTTGATTTTGTGGTAGTTGGAGGCGGCAATTGACAGTAACACAAAATTGCTTTCTGGCAAATTGCCCTACCTACTGGGTCACATCATGTATTAAGATATGAACATTTAGTTCAAGAGAAATCTTGGGAGGCGGAACCATAAACTTAATCCTTTGAGCTTCAGTATAAACTTTTTTGGGTTCTCATTGCGAGTCTCTCTCCTTTCCTTTGCTCTTGTTTGTTTCTATTTTCTGTTAGGTTGTATGAGTTAAATTTTGTAAAATTCAAGAGAATTTTTAATTCCTTCTAGACAAAAAATAGATGATTTTTATCCACAGTTAAATTTCTTTCTTTAGTTAAAATATGGATCAGCAGTGTAAGAGATTCCCATGCAGAACAAATTCCATGGAGAGCAGAAAAGAAGAGAAGATAGCATTTGCAGAATTTAAATAATAATATATCAGTTTTTGTTTCAACTTTGTGTAGAGAAAATTCTTATGCCTTGTTTTTGAGTTTTCCTCTGTGCAGTCTTTGCAATGTGAAGACCACAAGTAGGGAAACATTGTCACTACATTCAGAGGGAAAGAAACATAGATCAAAAGCTAGAGCATTTCAGGCTAGCAACAACTCAAATCAAACTGTTGAGCCATCTTCAAATGGAAACATTTCTCTTGGTAATAAGGGAAGCATCCTTCACTTGAAGGAACAACCAAATGCTGTGGAGCAGCAGAGTGGTGAGGAAAAGCATAGAACGGGTAAACAGGAGGAAGTTCAGTTTCTGGATTGTACTGATGAGAAGCAAGATGCTGCACCTGATTCAAGTACGGGTCCAGATATTGAAGACAGGAAAGAATCCAAGAAGAGGAAGAGGAAAGGAGATAAATCCAAGTTATTTGATTCTATGAATTTTGAAAATAAGCAAGATCAGACAGGGCAGCAAGAACTTCACTTGAGTGACAGTGATCAAAATACGCATTTATCAGCTGCTAAAGAAGAAAAGTGTCATAAGTTAAAAAAGATGGATAAAAGTGATCCTGTGGGTAAAAGTACCAATGGGTTTGACCACATCAGTAAAATTGGTGAAAATGGGAATGGATTGGTAACTGAAGGTCTATTAATAATGAGTTCTGCCAAGCAAAATAAAGAGAGACCAAAAAGGAAAACCAAGCAGACTGATCAGCTTCCTAGCAATGAATACGGTGAGCTTCAGAGAAGGGATCAGAGTCATGCAGTTAAGGATACACATGGCAGTGATAAAAAAAGTTCTAAATTGCCAGTGAAATGGAAAAAAATCATTAAATCAGTCCTAAAAGAAGTAAGTATTGATTTGATTGATTTAAAATTTACATCATCTTTTTGTACTTAAAATACAAATTTCTTTTTCTTCACGGATTTCCAGTTTCTAGGTAAAGACGCATATGGTGTTCTTTTCTGTTTTTTTAATATTCAAATTTCATGTGCAAACTTTGTCTATAAATTTATATGATTGTTTATTAATTTTCCATTGCTAATGCAGAGTCCTGAAGCAAATTTAAGAATGAAGAAATTGCAAAAGACAGTCATTCCGCTTGCCATGAAGGCCCTTGAGATAGCTGGCATTACTGCAGATGAAAATGATGTGAAGGATGAGCTGATGCGCAAGGTAGCTTTTGTAACATCCTGTCATCCTTTCCAAGTCTCTGGCTGGATTTGGGATATGCTTTGGACCGTATCGATATTTTCTCAACAGTTTGCATTTTCTCAACATGGGTGGGCCTAATGGTTAAGAGCATGTGTTTCCTCTTAGGAGGTCACGGGTTCAAATCCAGAGGGGGGTAGTGTATGTACATCTCTGTAGACTTTAGTAGTTAAATCACTGTGCAGAGGGGGTCCTTTGTCCCACAAACAAGGGGGTCTCATACGATGCGCAAGGTAGCTTTTGTAACATCCTATCATCCTTTCCAAGTCTCTGGCTGGATTTGGGATATGCTTTGGACCGTATCGATATTTTCTCAACAGTTTGCATTTTCTCAACATGGGTGGGCCTAATGGTTAAGAGCATGTGTTTCCTCTTAGGAGGTCACGGGTTCAAATCCAGAGGGGGGTAGTGTATGTACACCTCTGTAGACTTTAGCAGTTAAATCACTGTGCAGAGGGGGGTTCCTTGCCCCACAAACAAGGGGGTCCCATACACCAAATTGGTGTCTTGCTTGGCTGTGACCTTAAAAATAGATTATATCATTATTATTATTATGCCGTGTAATTGAAAATATCAAGAGAGGGATGTAAAAACACGGGGCCTATTTTGTGATGGTACCAGTGGCTCATCATATGCTATGTTTGTTTGTATTGGTCTGAACATCTCCTGTATTTGGAGGCTGAATTAAACTGGAATATACTGAATAATATTTCACTTGTGCTGGCCAATTTTGCAGGTTTCATCCAGTTCTAGGTTTGTGGTGGATAACAAGACTGTGTACTTGGCCTAGGTGACACATGCAAAAAAACGATGTTCACTGGTGCTTTGCATCAAAGCTACTTTTCTTGGTCATTTTTTGTGGTTTATAAAAATGTAACTGACTTACCAGCATTCGTTCCTAAGCATAGAGGTCATTTGGAGGTCTACATTCAAGTGGGTTTCCTCAGGCTGCAATTTTTTGTCAGAATATTAATTTATGTATGGGCATACACACATCGAGAATGGAATCAAGGCATATTCAAGAAATTGTCACACTGTTTTCTCTGTGAAAAGTGAATGTCATTGGAAATTGGATTCCATGTCGGTTATTATTTGCTGCTTCATGTTCGTTTTCAAGCTAGCTTAGCAGCATTTTCAAAGCATGCTGTTGAATGCATGTTTTGATTGCATTTTAGATTGAGTCAATATCATGTCATCCGCATAGGATGATGCCGTAATTCTGACAAAACTAGTTGTTACGATAAACTTGACGAAAAAATGGATTGGTTTGGATTAAACCGTTTGTATGTTATTTTTACTGGACTTACGATTACACACCGATGGTTCATATTTGCATTTATCTTTGCAGGTTGTCGAAGTAGGTGAAATTCTATTAATTAGGTTTTACTTATGATTTGCTGTCTTTCCTATTTCATCTTTATGTGTAGGTTCTTTATTGGCGTATATACTAATTGTCCTGAAATTTACATTCATCTTGTGGCTTTAATTCTCCTGCTTTTAACAGAGTTACATTGTCACAACACTTTGCAAATAATATCTGAACCACGTTAGCATTGTTTGGAAGTACCCAAGGTAAAATTTCATATAGGAATTAATTTGAGAAAACATGTGATCTCACTACAAAATACGTACAAACGATTGCTGCATAATTTTTAGAGCAATTTTGTTGGCGCCATTACCATTTTCTTGTTTTGCTTGCGTTGTGTATTAGTATGCTTACTGTTACTTTCTTTTATAATAAAAACAAGTGTGGCTTCTATCTTTATTTGATATATTAATCAAAAGAGGTTGGCCCGACCGAACCACCTTTACTTACGAGTCTCTCTTTGTTTAATTGTTGGGAACAGTTTTATGCAACTTGAGTCTCGGTTTTTGTATTGTTCGAGGGACTCTACAGCGGAAGAACTCTCTGTGTTTCTATATATATTCGCTCCACCTTATGACATCTCTTTCCATGAACGAATTCAAAATTTCAGTCAACCGTGCCTTGCTAAAGGGCATACCTAAATCCATTCCACATTCAGGCCAAATTGAATCCCCTCTCTAAAAACCCTTTAACCCCAAAGCAACAATGCCCACATTATGCAATCGATCTTTACTTCAGTTGTGCTGGGTTTGAGAAGGTCCTTCCCTGGTCTTATTTGAGCTCTATGAAGGTAAGGACCTGAAAGAAAGATATAGCCCTGATGGGTAGCCCAATCGGTTGGATCCCCCAGCCAAATTCGGCCCTCTGTCATGAGGTTGTGGGTTCGATTCTTGTTGGGTCCATCAGGGTCAGGTTTGTGCTTATCGGCAGCAGATTGGTGGTTGCCCCAATGTTGGGTTGGAGGCCAAGTTTCTGTCCGCGGAAAAGAAAAGGATCTGAAAGAAAGGCCGACCATTTTTTATCACAGGTACTCTGGATTTTATAGGTTTACCTAGAGTCTGAAGTTAGTAAACAACTTTTGCATCTTTATGTTTACATATAGAGTAGTATAATTACCTATTGTGAAAGTTGGTTAGTTTAGAGAGGGTGGATTTGTTTTTGTTTCGTTTAGGAGCACACGATTACCAAGTAATCGAAGGAAATTATTTGAGCTGAATGGTCTATCGTGACTTTATACTATCATATACGAAAACACAAGTGCATTGCAATTGATTTAATGAAAACGCAACGGCATTGCAATTGATTTAATTTGTTACTATTTTTCAATAATTTTATACTTTAAATATCCTTTATTATTATATGTGTCAATAATTTTATATTTTAAATATCCTTTATTATTGTATGTGTAAGTTTAGGGATGTCAATGCGTTATTATTTTTCAATAATTTTATGTTTAAATTATCTTTTACAATAATAATCTAATTATAAGGTCATGGTCAAGCTAGATACCAAACTAGCGTATGAGATTTTCTAGTTTGCGAGACCTTCGTGCATCTAATTGACTATTATTATGGAGGTGTACATACCTAGGTCCTCTTAAGATCTGAACATGTGATTTCTTAGGAGGATGGTCAAGCTAGACACCAAATTGGTGTATGAGATTTCTTTGTTTGCATGACCTCTATGCATCTATTTAACTATTATTATGGAGGTGTACATACCCAACCCCTCTTTAGGATTTGAACATGTGATTTCCTAGGAGGAAACTCAAATTGTACCATTAGGCCCAGTGAAGTTGTCTATATGTGCCATGGGCATGTAGTCTCGCATTGATGTAATACAACTTAATTGTTATTATAAGACCATGTTTTTATTGTTATAAGCTTATTTCATACAAATTAAAGATTTGAACAGGTGACTTTTTAAGACGAAACTCAAGTTGTACCATTAGGCTCACTTAAGTTGTCTATAAATGCCTAGGGCATGTAGACTCAATTGGTGTAATATAATATTATTGTTATTATAAGACACCGGTTTTATTGTCATAAGCTTACTACAAATTTAGGATTTGAACATGCAACTTTCTAAGATGAAACCATGGGCATGCAGACTTGCATTGGTGTAATATGACTTTATTGTTATTATCAGACCACGTTTTTATTGTTGTAAGCTCATTTTCCATTTATGATTAGGCAAGTATATTTAGAATGGTTTGAATGCGAACTTGTGCTAGATTTGTTGATTTCTTTTTTCATTTTCATACATGACATTTTTCAATTGGTGTTGTGATATTGTCAAAGGTCTACTTTTGATAGAAGCTTGTTGGATCCATTTTCACAATCATTGATGATTACCAAGCATGAATGGTTGATAGCTAACACTACCATCCATTAGGGAAAGAGGAGGGAATTTCATTAAGTTATACACAAACCTTTAGAATAAGGACATGATACATTGCTATTGGCCGATAAATAACCCCCCACCCCCACCCCCACTTTCTTTGGTTTTCTAAATAGAAGGTGGTATTAATTGCAAAGCATTATTTAGTTGGTAACCGTATAGGGCTTGATAGGAATGGACCCTCCAGCTCCTTGGGCATTTCAACTTAGTAGGAAGGGTCAAACTAACCGAGCCAACCCTTGGGGATATGTGTGTGTGCACATATAATTTTTCAAAATCCATAAAAATATATGTATTTAATATATAAGAGAATCTCCCTCATCTTGAAATCTTAGACTTTTGTTTGCAATTACCAATCCAACCCATTCCCTCCATCATACAATAATTGAGTTGATTTAAATAGTCTACTGGATCCAAAGGTCGAGGTGGAGAGTAAAGTTGTGCATACAAACTCAATCCATATCCCTCTGTGTAAAATAGCTACATCTGTCTCCATCAATCATCCTCTTCTGAATATATAAAACTTAAATACCATAATAAGTATTTATATGATCTTTTCATCAATCATCCCCTTCTAGATATTACGAGGCTATGTTTTTTTCCTTTGTAAAAAATATTAAATTTCCAAGTAACATATTCAAGGGAAAACCTCTTGGGCACTTCCCGTTGATGGTATCTAGGGTAAACCCTAGATTCTTTAGGGCGCAAGGCCATGCCAACAACTCATGAATACATCATATATAATTCATTAACATTTGGCTGTCTAAAATCAAACTTATTACAAAGTGTGATTTAAAATTTGTGTAGACGGTAAGAACTTTTCTTCACAACCAATTAACATAGGGATTTTCATGTATCCTAATTATTATGTCGTGACAACTTGTTTTCATTTTACATATATTAGTTGGTCGGTACACATTTCATTTGACGATTTGCAAAGTTTTTCCAAAGTTTGCGTTCAATAAAGCGCATTGGAGTTTTGAGCGGGGAAACCACTCAACGTGTCTCCCCTACTCCATTGTACTTGCCATAAAATCTTCTGCTGCTACACAACTGAACTGGACGCGAAGTTGTAAAATCTAGCATCAAACAACACCTCATTTCAAACACACTAGCAGTCCTTGTATGTGAAGGTGCTTAGTTGGGGCCTTTAGACAGATCACCAAACATTTTCTAGCTGCTCCATGCGGGAGAATGGTGATCATTATCAGGGCGCCTGTTTGGGCCTTGCCGAATATGCCCATGAGGAGATGCATGGGCGACATGATCATTCTTCCTTCTAGAAAAGTGGTTATAATCAAAGGAGTGTTACGAGGGTCTCAAGGCTACAATGCTACTTCGAAACCCATCTTGAATCCCATCATTTACAAACACTACAACATTGTCCATACAGGTAACATGTCTCATTGCCAATTGGACCATATCCTTATTGCATTTCCTTTCTCCTTGAACAATAGAGCTCATCACAATGCCACAATAAGATGGGTAGTGCCAACTTTGCTATTATTTGCTTGATTTGTTGCTTGCAAGTCTTGTTATTTCTATTAATTTATATTTTACATTGTTAAAACAATTGTCTTTAGAGTAAAATCATTTCTAATTCATTCATATAAATATATTATATTTACATCGCATCTAAAGTTTTGATTTTACATGAAATACATGTACCGAAGAAACTCATCAGTAACTTTCCCTTATTTTGAGGATGATACCCATGGTAAATCAAATACTTTATGGCTCACTTGTTTGTGGTAGAAGGGACCCCCCTATGCGCAACGATTTAACTGTTTAAGTCTACAAAGATGTACATACCCTACCCCCTACGCATTTGAACCTACGACTTCTTAGGAAGAAACACAACAATTTATCTCCTTATTTATATATGTTCAATCTGGAATATAATGATCTAATAAATAAACATGGTTTTAAATGATTCTACATTTATGTGTAGTTTCACAAGTAAATTTTTTTATTTGGAAATTGACATTCAAAATAGATAGTATATATTGATTACTCATGCTTTTAAGAAATACGTTTATTTTATATTATCATATATTAAAAAAACAATAAAGTTTACATACATTATGGTTTTATAATTTTATTTAAGATTAGATAAAAAAATTTAAAAATTAAGCTTATATATTATTATTATATATTTAAACAAATATAATATGCATATAATTCTATACTTATTGATATTGGATCTAGAAGACTTGTTGATGTTGGAAGCTATTTTTATCGGTATTTAAATTTCTCTTAAAACAAATATGAAACATATGAGAGTTTTTCACACATTTGGGCAATATGAATTTAAGGTCTAACAAATGATTCTAGGGTAAGCTAATAAAGTAGGGTTGATTTCAACATTCGTTTTTTAGTTTAGATCTATCAAAATGTTTTAGCAATGTTAAAAGACAAGCTGAAGTGCTAATATACTATATTTTGGTTTTAGCTTGGTTGATTACTAATGTCTATGAGGGACAACTTTCTTTTAATTCCTTGATCAAAGGATTACACAATGACTTATGTTGTTCTTCCTTTCATTTTTCTTTTTTATTAAGTTGATTTGAGATTAAGGTGATCTTGTTTGCACATCCCCAAACAACTTGTACAAGGAGATTGTATCCCTTTCCCTTTTTGAGTTCACCATCACCATCCTCCTTTGGCCCCACTCAAGGGGGTTATTAGCAGAGGAGTTAATCGACAGAAATAGGGACTCCTTTTCCATTGTTGGAATAACATCCCCATCCCCATTTTGGTGTACAATACTAGATGAGAATCACTTCGATCCTTAACTAGTTCCACCCACGTCATTTCCCAACTTTGTCCACCATATCAACTTATGATCCCTTCACTTTTTTTCACAAAAATGTTTTTCCTTTGGCCAAGAAGAAAGCAATCGCCCATGATTTAATTAGGCCTACCTTGAAAAGTACAATGATCATAGTCAATCACTTGCATCTAGTCATTGTTGTCACACTTAACTTGATTGTTTTGGAAAGACCCTTGGTCAAATGAACGCTACTACATAGTCATGTAGTAAAAAAACTTAACATTTCTTGTCTTAAGAGGCCAATGAAATATATGTTTCTCAGGCATTTTTAATGTCCCTAAGGGAATTTATGTTCCTATATTTAAGAGGGACACTAGACAATCTTACCCATATAAGAACTTAAGAGAATGATTTATATATGTCCATTGAAGAAGTGCCCACATCCTTTAAGAGTCTTACATTTCCCATGAACTAGGGTCCTTTGGCATGAGCTGCCATAGTTTCCATCTCCACAACGAGAAATTATATAACAAAAAACCCTTATCACATTGTATCCTTTAGGAAAGATCCCTAAGATTCAGATATCCAAGCTTGGAGGTCCTTTAGCTTTAGCCATAAGCCATCATAAGCTTGGAGGTCAATGCAAAAGGATGATCTTGAGAGTTTAACCAAGTGCAAGATATTCTTAAAGGAGGTGACCTTCCTAGGGACAAATAACATGGGCGTAGGATCCTTTGAGATATAAGCACATTGAGATACCTTGTTCTAAGGATTGTGAGCACTAGCCACAAGGGATAGAACCTTCCCCTTGAGATAATTTCCTCACCTACATAAATGAGGGTCATGCCATTCTTTGTCACTACTATAATTACTGTAGAAAAACAAAAGGGAAGTAATATTAGGATGGGGTATAGAAAAATATAGGAATTAGGGTAAAATATTATACTATAATTACTGTAGAAAAACAAAAGGGAGGTAATATTATGATGGGGTATAGAAAAATATAGGAATTAGGGTAAAATATTAAGTGTAGGCGACCTTTGCTACATGTGCATCTTCATTTTTTTGAAGACTTTTTTCTATACATCCATTTAGGTATATACCCATATGTTGGTAACTTATCTATTTTTTTTAGTAGAAAAGAAGAGTTGTTTTACAACATGCCTTTCTCTCTCTCTCTCTCTCTCTCTCTCTCTCTCTCTCACTCACTCACACACACACACACACACACACACACACTCACTCTCTCTCTCTCTCTCACACACACACACACAAACACACACATTCTTATGAATCTTATTAATATACTGAAATCTACATAAACACAAGACCAACACTCGTACCACTATTAAAACAACACTTTGAAAACTAAGCCATGTCAAATCACCAAGCATATAACATTGTAACAAGGCTAACTACCTCTCTTCTCTCTCCACCTCATCCTCTGCCTCTCTCGCCCTCCTGTCCTCCCCCCCTCTCTCCCTCTCCACCTCTCCCTCCCTCCCCTTCCCTCTCCCTCTCCCTCTCTCACTCCTGCTCCCCCTCCTGCTCTCCCCCTCCCTTCCCCCCTCTTTCCCCCTCCCTTTTTGTATTCCTCCCTCCCCCTCTCTCTCCTTGTCTTCCCTCCTCTCCCTCTCTCCCTCCCTCCCTCTTGTTGAGTTTTAACTTAGCAATACAATTTTCAATTTTTGATAATTATGACCTAAAGATTACCATCCCACTTTTATCATTGCATCATTACATACTGAAAATTTCAACATTCACCTGCAGCATAAATAAAACAAGGATCGGTGAAAGAATGCCATGCACAAGAGACACAAAGATTTTACCTTGGGAAACCCAATAGGGAGAAAACCCAACAAACTTTTCTCAAAATAAATCAAAATCCAATTCAAGTACAATACCTAACATGAAGATGAACCCTAGCACAAGAGAGGTCCACCCTCCTTCACAAGAATCCCTAACAAGGGTAGAAAATATTCCAAGAGAGAATAGGAGAATAAGAGAACCCACAAAGTATGCTTCTTTCCTTTGCTAAGACTTCCATGGAGGTGTGCACAAGAGGAGAGAGAAGATGACGTGTTGAGTGAGTGTGCAAATGAAGTGTGAGAGGAATTTATTTATATTCTTCAATCCACTTTACTTTTCCTCAATGGGGCTGACTTGTACACTTTCAATGGGGTCGACTTGCTAGTTTTTTATCATCATGTTTTATTTATCTTCAAACCGACTTGTCTTGTTGTCTTCATTTTCTTCTAGGAATTCTTCAATGCTATATGGAACTTCTTCAATGGTTTGTTTTAACTTCTTGGTTATTTCTTCATCATAGAAAAGTTCTCCTTGTTGATGTCCATCTCCTTTCATGTAGATTAGCTTCACATATAGAGCTCTAATGTTGATTCGACCATACTTTAAGAAGTCCCAAACACTTCCTAGATCCAATGCCAAATTCAACATTAGATTTGACTTTTTTTAATCCACAAGGGGATGAGATCCCCTATAAAATAGATAAGTCGACTCACTCTTATTAGAATAGATCACTCCATCACATAGATCACTCCCACATAGAGTATGCAATGTGACCACTAGCCTTCCTTCATTCATAGTCAATCCACATGACTAGACAAAGGGTAAGCATATGAGACACATACACATAGTCAATACACATGACTAATAAGGGCTATGATGGGGCCATCCTCTACCAACCATTGGTCAATACACATGACCACTATGGGAGAATGATTTGTAGAATGTTTGCTCGATGCTAGAACCATGGAGAAACATCAACACCCATCTCCCTCTCCCCCCTCCTCTCTCTCTCCCTCCCTGTCACATGCCCCAATTTGCAAAACATTTTATGTTTTAAGAAACATTATGTTATATTTTATTATAAAGTTTGTAATTAATGACCAAGTGGGGTCAAGGATAATTGAATGTAATTGTTGAATATTTTATTAATTAATAAATGAAAGATGAGACAACAACTTAAGGAAGTTGTTAAACGAGTGTTTTACTGGTCACTTGGTGGAGTAGGTTGGGTTGAGAGCAGATTGACACTTGGTGGCATCCTCAAACTACTTCTTGCTGTTGTAGGAGGCAACTTCTCTATTTTTGTGGTCATGTTCCCCAAGAAAGTGGAACAAGAGCAGGTGGCTCATTAAGTAAAAACTGACCCAAAAGACCTAGGCATGCTAATAAAACTTCTTATTGAAGACAACCGAGGCTGATCATTCTTAACTTGTGAACATTCTGAGTGAATGAAGTGCACAAGAAAATTCGATGGAGGGGACTACCTAAAGTATGTTTTGAGTGAAAAGTGTTGAAGATCTAAACTAGTGCATCTATTCTAAGCTGAGTTCATACTGCTGCATGCATAATTGATTTGCTGCTGAACACTCAGTAGAGTTGCAGAGGATTACTAAACTACATCTCCCACCCAGTACTTCTACCAGGTGGACCAGGAGACAAGCTCGGGGGTCTTGATATTTGCAGTTCATCTTTTCTCCAGGAGTTGGTTGGGAGTAACATGTTCCTTAAGCTGTTGTCACCTCTTCTACATTTTCAGGTTCTACATGATTTATCTAGCTTTCTAATTGTTTATTGTTATCTGGAAGGATTGAGTTTAAGCGATAATATGTTATGCTTCTGTTCTGATGTTGTTAGGGTTAGTTAATGAAATACTTTTACTGTGAAAAGATAGTTAAATGTTGGATTAGATAGATTAGGGTAAATGATTAGAAGAATTTCCAGTTTTACTGATAGATTAAAAAAATACCTAACTGTATTTTTCCACACCTTTTTCAAAGGTAGTACTCTAGTACAGTAGGTTAGATTAAATTTAGATAAAGAATCAAATGAAGTATGCAATAATGTGTTTATTACCTTCTACGGGTTTCGTACGAGTTAATCATATGTATGTTCTTCCTTTCTATTTAGAAGTTTTCCTTAGACATAGTATACTGTAATAATATAAACAAATCTGTCTCTAGGAAAGATGGAAAAAATATAAATATACTTAGTCTGTGTATTTACTTACACAGTAGATAGATTATTTACTAGAAGTCTGATATTATAATAATTAACAGACATTATAAAAATAGAAATTAAATAAGCAGGATTAACTTAAGGAAACAGTAAATAAGGTTGGAAATTTACTAAGATAATTTCATCTAAGTAAAATGAAACTAAATTAACATTATAATTAAATACTAACTATGTAATAATTTAAAATTAATGAGGGTTTTTATAAACAAAACCTATTTGAAGAAAACTGTCAAAAACAGGAATATCATTACCTTCTTTTTTACTAGTAGAAGGATTTTACAATTTCACTTATAAACTGATCTAAGCATACATTTCTTCATATGTATAACCACAAGTATCTAACAACTGAATATATAAAATTTTATACATTATCCACAAGAAACAGTGTTAACACTATGTGATAAATATAAACTGGGAGAAAGTAAGTAGAAGACCTTTCAACATACAATAACCCAGAAAAATATAGTAAAAACTTAGGTTGGATACACAACCTTTCTTTTATTTACTTACTGAAGTAAATATTATTGACAGTAAAATCAAATTATATTTTAAAAACTAACGGTCTGAAACATTTTCATTTCACTTTTAAACATAATAAAAATAAATATCAATTTACAGTAACAAAAACTATGTTTAAGATAATTTAAACAGATTTGAAGAAAAACCAGAACCAATAAGAATCTTACAACTGCCATCATCTTCTTAAAACCACAATATATTTATATTATCAAAATATAAGTACAAACAGTAAGCTTCGGGCTTACTAAAAATAGAAATAACATCTAAATCCTAACTCCACTGAATCATATCAGTTACGGCCTAATGGCCTTTTACAAACAAAGCCATGGCTTAAAAGCTTGTATAAAATATATATACTGAAATCAAAACTACGGCCATGAAATCCCCAAGTATCTAACACGAAACAACCACTAGGGATTTTAAAATATTTCTTATTAATACATCATAGTATCGGCATCAAGGCCTTCCAAAACATTTAGACCACAAGGTATTCACGGCTGAGCCATAATCCAAGGACCAAGTGGACAGTATCACTAAACACCATACAACTACTGCAGGAGAAACCTTAGGCGAAACCGAGGCTTACCAGGATGAGTGCCATCGTGGAGCCCTATCGATGGTGTCCATCAGCACAGAGCCATCGTCTCGAAAACCTGCACAATAAAAAAACACCAAGTGTTAAATACTTAAAATTAATAAAATAACAATTCAAAGTATTGTGCGAAATAGTGACAGTGTTATTTTGCTTACCAAGGAGTAAACTCTTGGTAGTAGTAGTAATACAATCAAACCCTAGTCACGAATATGGGTACGCTGCATCACAAAGAAGCTCTGTCCAGAAAAACTCCAACGCGAAATGTGCTAGCCCAAAAACCAAAACTATGATGGGACAGAGTACAAAAATCACACAGTAGAATCAGTGGTGAAGACAGTTAAACCCTACAACACTCAAATCGACAGTCAAGAACTGAGCTCACTCTTTCAAGTCCGCTCTCACTGCACTAGTGTATGGATGGTAGCATTTGCAGAGTCAAGGTAACGACAGGAGTGGCGTTTATAGAGCTAGGGTAATGGTGACAAAGGGTTCTCTCATAGAACGAAAGGCAGTGGCCAAATGTTCATCTACACAGAAGAAAAACGTAAGGACAAGGAGGCTTATCCAGAATCAAAGGAGTGATAGTAAAGCCATGCGGCCATGAGTCTGCGGCTCCTCACTCCACAGCATAGAAAACAAAATGAGGTAAAAATGCGATTTTAGGGTTTTAAAACAGTGTTATATTGCTTCCAAGGTCAACCAAAAACCTAACCATTGAGTAACAACCACGTGGCATTGAAATTCTTGTGAAAAGTGGGTTTCATATTATAGTTCGAAGACCTCTCGGAGCAACCTGTAAACATTAACAATTTTGTAAAGGGAATATGGTTATAACGTTGCTTTTTATATATAACACTTAATATATATTAAATCCTAATGAGCGTTATAGGAAGATGAAAACTATAATAAGGTATTTTATCCATGTTTTATAACCTTTGGAAATAGTCCATACTTATACTAGGGTTATAATTCTATCAACCATGGACTTGGGAAAGAAATTTATGAAAGTAAAAAATTAACTTTGTTAGAATATTAAATATCATGCTTTGAACTTAGTAAAAAGAACTCATAAAATATTTACTCCTTTATATATGTGAGATTTGCAAACCTAGGATGATGTTTAGCTTGTTTTTGATCATCTAGGTATAAAAACTTAGATGAAAGTTAAATGAAAGTTATGGTTATAGCGAAATAGAAGAGCAACTAGACTAGATTCACTTTACTAAAAAATAATTTTATTACTAGAAACTATTTGGAACATAAATATACAGATCAACGATACCTCATTTATTGCTTAAAGATGTAAAATAAATAAATTTACTAGCATTCTATTTTATGCTAGTTGAGATAATAATCTCGATCTGGAAACTGGTGACAAAACTTCTTACCTGTAAAAGAAGCATTCAGTTCACTTCATTAGCTAAAAATCTAAGTAAGCCTCGATCTCAACTGAAGTTCCATCCTACTTTCATAATACAGTAAAACAAACTTAGCACTAATAATTAAACAGATGTTTCAATTCCTATTATTCCAAATCTTAACCTGCTAAATCAAATCCTTAACAACGATTTATGAAAACAAACAATAATTATGCAGATTTAGAGATTAACAAAATAATCAGTTCTAGCTTAAAACTGTTTAAGGTAACCGTTAACAGTTAATTGTTCCTAAGTAGTGACGACTGCAAACATTTTATGTTATATGAAAAATTTTAAATTTTTATGAATTTTTGAAGTATTACACTCCCCCTCTCTTTCCCTCCCCTTCTTCCCCATCCCCCGCTCTCTCTCTATCCCTCTCTCCCAACCTCTCGTTGCTCTACTCCCCCTCCTATTCTCATAACATTCTACCCTCTTCTACAATGTATAATAAATAAGAAAAAGGTAGAGAGAAGCAAAAATGAGAGAGAAAAAAAGAATATTATCGTATTTTGTAATAACTTTTTATCCCGAAGTCGGATTGGGGCGTTCTTGGTGCCGTTGGAAAGGTATTGTTGAAGGCTAAAACATTTGTGTTTTCAACTTCATGAGATTCCTCACGGTTTGGATGGGGCATGTATTTTTGTAAATATGGGCATGAGAAATCTCGAAAAGCATCTTTTCAAAGATGCTTTCTGAAAAAACATCTTTGAGAAGATGCTTTAAAAGATGTTTTTTAGAAAGCATATTTGAAAATATGTTTTTCAAGATTCCTCATTCCCTTATTTACAAAATTGCATGCCCCGTCTAAACCGTGAGGAATCTCGTGAAGCTCAAAACACAAAATTTGTAGCCCTCGGGGCTGACCTTTCCAACGGTACCAAAGGAGCCCCAATCTGAATTCAGGATAAAAATATATCGCAAAAATACCATAATATTCTCTTTTTCTCTCTCATTTTTGTTTATCTCTCTCTACCTTTTTCTTATTTAGGATACGTTTTGGGCTTGGTAATTCCTTTAAAGTAGAACTAGGGATAAAACAATATATTTAAATTTAACTGAAATAACCACACATGAACTTCTTTACAGTATACAACGAAATATAAAACTGAGAACCATTTACGACATCAATCACATCAATAGAAACGACACAATCTTTTTTTGTAGAAACCCCTGGACAAAACCCAAGATAGAAAAACCCGTCCAGCAGTATGAGAGGATTTTATTAAGAAAATAAAGAGCTTTTACAATATCAGAAAATTGATTTATGCCCTAAATGGAAAAATCGAAACACTCAAAAATCACTGAGAAAAACCCGTGAGATGACACGGTTCCTAAGGTAGTTTTTTGTTGTACAATGTACCTCCGCCAAAGTCTCTTATCTATTCCCTCTACAATTTAGGTCTGCCTTCCTAAGTTAATGCTCCTACATCTTCTTTGCCAAATTTCCCTCTCTCTCACACTTCTTCCTCTGTCTTTGTCAGAATGCAACTGTGTCCTCTCCACCAATTGACCTTTCTTTTATAACTTTATGTAAAGCAAAAACCCTAATTTAACTTTCACTTTAACTAGTGTTTCACTAAAATTAATTTAGATCACTTTAATTTATTTTCCAAAGTAAACTTAGGAAAAGTAAATTAAATGCACATTAGAGGAAATTTTAACTCAAAATGGGCCTTTTAACTCTAATTCAAATTCCATGTCATTACGTGTTAGCCAATGAATTTTTTTTAAATTTGAAATACCCTATAGGTCTTAAACACTTTTTTAATATAAATTTGGGGATAGGTATCATGAAAAACTACTTTTTTTGTTTGTATTTTCGACATATCTCCCCGTTTTTTACTCAAATTTTGATCGAGGGAGCTCGTTGGATGCAGAATTTAATTCTGCATCCAACGAGTACCCACTCGGCATACTTTTGACGGACCCCGGCACCCTAAAAACAAGAAATACTTGGAAAAATGTGATGATGAAATTTGAGTAAAAACACGGGGAGATATGTCGAAAATACAAACAAAAAAGTAGTTTTTTCTCCTCCTAAATTAATAAATATTATTTTATTATTTTAACTATTTCTTTATTAATTTTTTTAAGAGGCCTATTTTGAGTTGAAATTTTCTCTAATGATTGGTTTCCTAATTTAAGTCTTTTGCATGCAAGAACATATGCATGTAAGAAGACCTTCCTTGTTGTTGTTAGTTTAACACTCCCTCTCAACGAGGAAGGGATTCGACAGCAACCACAACTTATCCCTGAACTTCACAAAACTATGTCTATAAACTGCCTTGGTGAAAATGTCTGCCACCTGCTCATCTGTTTGTATGTATTCCAACTGAATGGTTTCTCTTTGAACACAATCTCTCAAGAAGTGGTACCTGATGTCTATGTGTTTTATCCGTTCATGGAACAGTGGATTCTTAGATAGCATAATGCCACTCTGATTGTCACAGTGGACTACTGTAGCATCTAGCTCACACTCAAACAACCTTGAAAGTAACTTTCTCAGCCACATACCCTCACAAGTAGCCATGTTGGATGCCATGTACTCAACCTCTTCCAAGATCAATGCAACTGACTTCTGCTTCCTGCTGAACCAAGAGACAACCCCTGAACCAATGCTGAAACAACAACCTGAAGTACTCATGTCCTCTACACATCCTTCCCAATCAACATTTGTGAAGCTTGCTAACTACACACTCCCCCTACGCTCATAAACCAATCCATACTCCATTGTACCTCTGATGTAGCGAAGTACATGCTTCATAGCCGTCCAATGCACTCTTCAAGGGTCCACCATGAACTGAATCAAAGAGTTGACTGCAAATCTGATGTTTGTTCGAGTAATGACCAGATACATAAGCAATCTAATAAGCTGACGATACAAGGTAGGATCAAATCCGTCTAACCCTATGCATCAATATTCCTCCAGTTGGAAACTAGAGGTATGGCCATAGGCTTGCAGTCGTCCATCTTGAATCTCTTCAAGATATCTACTGCATACTTCCCCTGTCCAATGAAGAAGCATCCATCTCTCTGCCAAACCTCCAAGCCCAGAAAGTAATGCATCAGACCAAGGTATTTCATCTCAAACTCCACTGCAAGTTTGGACTTGCAGTCTCCAATCAGCCTCTCATCTCCTGTAAGAAAGAGATCATCCACATATAGGACAGGTATGAGAGGCACCTCACCTATCAAGAAGTACAGGTTATGGTCAGCCTCACTTCGCTAAAATCCCATCTCCTATAGATAGTTGTCTATCCTCGAGTACCATGCTCGAGGTGCCTGCTTGAGCTCATAAAGAGCTCAATCCAGTCTGCATACATGTGTCTCCCTTTCCTCCACATCAAACCCCTTTGGCTTCTCAATATATACCTCCTCCTCTATCACTTCATTGAGGAATCAAGTCTTGACATCCATCTGATGGACTCACCAACCCATCTCTGCTGCTAAAGAGATAATGGTCTGAATGGAAGAATACCTGCAAATAGGGGTGAAGATCTCCTCATAGTCAATACCATCCTTCTGTGAAAACCCCTTAGCCATGAAGCGTGCCTTGTACCTCTGCACACTTTCGTTTGCTGCATGATTCACCTTATAGATCCATTTGGATCCCACCACCTTTTTCCCTGGTGGCCTCAGCACAACCTCCCATACATTGTTTTTCATAATGGAGTCATACTCCTCAACCATATCCTCTTGCCACATGTCATGTTGTGCATCCTCCTCGAAACTAGAAGGTTTAGAGTTAATCAACTTTTTCATCAGTGCCATATAACTGAGTATCTTTGGTGGTACACTCCGTCTAAAAGATCTATGTGGAATACCCACCTGCCTGGAATCATGTATTGTGGACTTGAACCACATAGGCCTCGACCTAGTGTCTACTTGTTGCGGTTGTTGGATGTTTGTCTCCTGTTGCTTCTCATCCTCTCCATCAAATATAGGAGGATCATGTCCACCTAACTCCCTCTAACTACCAGTTTCTGTTCCCTATGTATGTGCTTGTACCTGTACCTATGGCTCTTCCAACTTGACCCCCTGTGTCATGTGTTGGTTGTTGCTCTACTGGTAATTCCATAGATCTACCCGAGGACCTGTCCTCATCAAAATGGACATCCTTGCTCACAGTGATCCTCTTGCGAACAGGAATGTAAACTCTGTAAGCCTTCGATGTCTCGTTATAAACAACAAGTAACCCCTTCTCTCCATAAGGGTCCAGCTTCTTCCTAGTGTCAGCATGAACATGACAATATCAAACGATGACGAATATATGAATGTGACTCACATCTGTCCTAGTTCCTGTGAAGACCTCCTCGGGTGTCTTCCTCCCCAAAGCTATGTGGGGACACCTATTATGAATGTAAACTACAGTCCTATATGCCTCGAACCAAAGGAATAGTGGTAGTCCCTGATCAAATAGCATGGCCTTGGTTGCTCCTACCTTAGTCTTGTTCTTCCGCTCTGGAACTCCAGTCTGTTGTGGGGTTTGGGGCACAGTGTGTTCCTTCTTGATCCCCTTTGCCGAACAATACTCCATGAACTCATTAGAGGTGTACTCACCCTCATTGTCTATCCTCAACGCCTGGATCTTCTTTCATGTTTGGTTCTCCATGAGAGTTTTGAACTCTCGGAACCTCTCAAAGACCTTTGACTTGGCCTTCAAGAAATAGATCCAGGTCTTCTTAGAATAGTCATCAATGAGGGTTATGTTGTAACTGTAACCACTGAAATAATGGAAACTCATAGGTTTGCATACATCCGAATGCACCAAGTCCAAGGGCTCCTTAGACTTGTGCTCACTTTGTGGGAAAGGATTCCTGATGTTCTTCCCCAAAGCACAACCCTTGCAGTGGTTATGTTTTTTCTCCTATACCTAAGGAAATCCAATGACAGTCTGTCTCAAGTGCCTCAATGCTCCATGGTGTAAGTGTTCCATCCTCTTATGCCACAACTCACCCTGACTGTTGTTGTTACTGATGACTAGAGCCTTTGCAGGCTCAAAGTGTAGTCTATACAGTTTTCCGCTCCTCCTGCCAGTCACCAGATCCAAGCTCCTATCTGACCCCTTGGGCCTGATATACAATTTATGGTCTCGAAACATCACCTGATATCCCTTGTCCTCCGGAGTGGAGACTAATATGAGGTTCTTGGTCAATCCTGGAACATACAACACATCAACAAAACTGATGGTTTTTCTAGACTCCCTCCGAAACGAAACAGTGCCAACTCCTTGCACCTGATACCGCGCATCATCACCCAACTCAACGTGAATCCATGTTCCACCCTCCTGCAATTCTATGAAGAATCTCTTATGTCCAGTCACGTGACTAGATGCTCCACTGTCGATGTACCATATACTGCTCCCTGTGGTGCTTTCCATGCAAGCTATCAAGTAGAAATCCTCATCAAAGTTCTTGTTGAATTCATCCACCTCTGCAAATCCATCCATCTGAGTGTTATTCTTCTTCTTCTTGTCTGGGAACTGGGAGGCAAATTTTCCATGCTTGTGTAAGATAAAACACTTGACCTTTGACATGTCAAGGTTCTTCTTACCATCCTTCTTCCTCTTTTCCTTGCCCTTGCTCTTCCATCTTAGGGCTAGAGCCTCCTCATCCACAATCTTTGGGGCACTACTGGATGAGACTTATCCTTGACCAATGCGGGTCTCCTCTTACACAAAGTCATCCCATAGTCTCTGCCAATCAAAGAGATTCTCCCTAGCCACAACACCTTTGAAAAAGGTGTCCCATGAATTAGAGAACCATTGAGGGCTATCCGAACTAGCTCCTCATCCATTGCCTTAGAGCCAACAGCTCCATGCTCATCCATGATTTGTGTGAGCCTCGTGAGATAACACACCACTCCTTCTCCCTTGGCCATCTTGGTGTTGTGCATCCTCTCTTACAGCACCATCTTCCGGTTCTTGTTCTTGATTTGGTACAGACTCTCCAAAGCCGTCCACATCTCTGTTGTGGTATTCTTACCAGAAAGGATATTTTTATTAAGAAAATACAGGGATTTTACAATATCATAAAATTGATTTATGCCCTAGATGGAAAAATTGAAACACCCAAAAATCACTAAGAAAAACCTAGAGATGGCATGGTTCCCAAGGTATCTTAATGTTGTACGGTGTTGTTGTTGTACAGTGTACCTCCACCAAAGTCTCATGTCTCTCTCCTTTCAAAGTTAAGGTTTCCTTGTTGAGTTAGTGCTTCTCCGTCTCTTTCACCCAAATTCTCTCTCTGAGACTTCTTTCTCTGTATATGTCGGAACGCAACTATGTCCTCTCCACCAATTGACCTTTATTTTATAACTTTAGATAAAGAAAAAAACTTAATTTCACTTTCACTTTAACTAGTGTTTCACTAAAGTTAATTTAGATCACTTTAATTTATTTTCCAAAGTAAACTTGGGAAAAGTAAATTAAATACAACTGGTTTCCTAATTTAAGTTTTCTGCATGCAAGAACACATGCATGCAGGAAGACCTTCCTTGTTGTTGTTAGTTTAACACTCCCCTCTCCCCCCTTCTCTCTCTCTCTCTCTCTCCCACTCTCCCCTTCTCTCTCTTTATGCCTCCCTCCCTCTCTCTCTCACACTCTCTTTGTCTCTCCCTCTCCCTATCTATCCCTCTCTGTCTCTCCCCCTCTCACCCTCTCTCCATCACCCACTCTCTCTCTCCCACACAAACTCTCTCTTCCTCCCTCCCTTACTCGCCCCCCCTCTCTCTATCTCCTCCTCCCCCTCCTTCTCCTTTGCACCATCTCTATCCCTCCCCTCTCTCTCTCTGTCTCTCTCTCTCTCTCTCTCCATATATCCCTCTCCCTCTCTCTCTCTCCCTCTCCCCCTCCCTCGCTCCCCCCTATTTCCATCTTGCTCACCCCCCCCTCCCACCTTCCCACTTCCCTGCCCCCCTCTCCTTGACTCTCTTGCTCCCTTGTTGAATTTTTACCAAGGAAGTGTTTGTTCACTCATGCCTTGGGGTGGACAAGGACACTTTAAAATGTGGTCCCTAGCCAAATTAAAAGGTAAGAATGACTTTATGATAAAGTGACCTATCAATGAATGTTTGAGTTTATATTTTAAAAGTGACTTTATGAGTATTAATGAGGATATGCATTAAATTCGCATTTTAATAATTAAAAGTGATTTTTAATGAGGAAATGAGACAACCCTAGATCTCATTTAGTTGGCTTTTAATATAAGCCATTGACCTCAAGATGGAAGTTACTCAAACAAAAAGGGCATGGGAAAAGAAAAGAGAGATCATTGTTCACTTTAACAAGAGAGATTTTTGAGAAAAATTTTCAAATTCAGGAAGACATTAGAGGAAATTTGAGGTCTTAAAATGGCCTCCTAAAGAAAATGATAAAATAATAAAATAACAGTTAAAATAATAAAATAATAGTTATTAATTTTGGAGGAAGAATGAAAAAAACTACTTTTTTTGTTCGTATTTTCGACATATCTCCCCATGTTTTTACTCAAATTTTGAGCGGGAGAGCTCGTTGGATGCAAAATTTAATTTCACAGCCAACGAGTACCCACATTGCAAACTTTTGATGGACCCTGCTACCCCAAAAATAAGAAATTCCTGAAAAAACGTGATGATGACATCACATTTTTTCATGTATTTCTTATTTTTGGGGTAGCGAGCTCCGTAAAAAGTATGCAGTGTGGGTACCCGTTGGATGCAGAATTAAATTACGCATCCAATGAGATCTCCCCCCCCCCCCTCATGAAATTTGAGTAAAAACACACGGAGAAATGTCGAAAATACGAACAAAAAAAGTAGTTTTTTTTATGACAAATATGTCAATTCAACCATTATGGTTGACTCATTTTATTGAAATTCTATTGGTTCTTGAATTCCAACTCACAAAATTGATTGTTGGCGCATTTTCTTATAAGGCCCATTTTAGACCCCAAATTTCCTCTATTGGGAGGAAGGGCACAAATTTCAAGGAAATCAAACCAGCTGATTGGCACAATTCCTAAGGTGACCATACAACATTTATTGCAGCATCCATACAACATGAAGTGCATGTCGTATAGTCTGTACAACCACAAATTTCGAGATGGTTGTACATCATGATTTTCGAGGGGAGCAAGCACGATTTTCGAGGCATACGTACATCATAGAAATAGAGGTTCATACAACAGGAAGATTTGGCATAGATTTTGAGGTCCATATAAATGCACGTATGAGGCCATACAACACAGAAATCGAGGCAGCCGTAGAACAGTTTGTCAGTGTGATGTTGGCACGAATTTTGAGAAGGAGATAATACTGTTGTAATTAAATGTGTATTCAGCCTGAAGAAATAAAAATCTCTCTCTGAAGAACAAAGTTTCCCTTTGAGATTTTTCCTGGGTCAATTTGACAACAAATTTGAGTGCTTATTTTCATGTGTGTGGTTGGTTTTAAATTTACGAGTAAGATTTTAGGGATGATACAATTTTCTGAATTCAAAAAGAAGAGAATAAATCTCAAGTATTTTATATTTTCAGTCAAAATTTTTAAATTTTAATTGACATGCAATGATGGGGTTTGGGCATTAAACCTTATGCTAAACTGAAACTGAAATCAGGTTGGAGTGCTTTTGAAAAATTTTAATGGTATCAGAGCATGATTGAAGGTTGAAAATTACATAGAAATAAATTTCAGACTTGGATAAATAAGGGAAATCATGTTTGTTGAGCAGAACAGGTTCTTGAACTTTCTTGCAATGATGGCTACCGGTCTTAGGATCGAGGACAGGTTAGATGTGGTTGTAAATTTCAGTCCTTGGAAGGCTAGAATAGTGTTGATTTTACAGGATAGTGAACTATGGGATATAGTGAACAACACTACAATCAATCCAGTGATTGTTCCCGCAGATGCTACAGCTAAAACCACATTTGACAAGAGGGATATAAAGGCCAAAATAATCCTTCTTGATGCAATAAAAGATCATGTGATTCCACGCATATCAAGTAAAGATCATGCCCATCATATGTGGGCCACTTTAACTAACATTTACCAAAGTTCCAATCAAAATCAGAAAATTTTGTTAAGGGGCAAGTTAAAGAGCATTCGCATGAACAAGGGTGAGAATATGACCACTTACCTCACTAGGATTACACAGGTTCGTGATGAGCTTGAAGATAATGGGGAGGTGATAGAGAGTTACGAGTTGATGCTTACAACCTTAAATGGTGTGACGAAGCCATGGGCTGTATTTGTGAAGTCAGTGGTTGCTCGTGAGCACATGCCTTCATGGGATCATCTTTGGGATGATTTCATATAGGAGGACATCCATAGGGGATATGTATAGGGAAGTACATCTCATAGAAAGGATGATGAGGAGAATGTGGCATCAGTTGTAAAGAGGAAGAAGAAGAAGTTCGAGAAGGGTTCCAAGGGTGGAACCAAGCAACAAGATGGACAGAAGAAGGACATGAGCAAAGTGAAATGCTTTGCTTTTCAGAAGTTTGGGCATTATGCTGGACAATGCCCAAACAAGAATAAGAAAAAATAATAGACAACAAATTCAACAGACATTGATGAGTATGTTGTTAGATTTGAGAGAGAGTTTTCTCTCTTTGCTAGTGGTTGTGTAGAGACAGCATCATCCATCACCAGCATGGATTTTGAGGATCACATGGAGCATTCCATGATCATTGGGCATTCACTGAGTGCTTCCACTACTTCCTCCATTTGGTACATTGATAGTGGAGATTCGAATCACATAACAGGTGATCGAGACATGCTCATTGAGATTTCAGAGACAGACCTGGAGTTGGAAGTTGTATTGGGAGATGATACAGTGGTGAGAGAAGTTGGGCATGGGATAGTCCTCTTTGATAGGAAGTCCATTGATCCCATGGTACTAAGGGATGTCTTGTACATCCCTGGGATGAATAAGAACCTTGTGTCAATTTCCACAACTAAGGAAAGAGGCCTTGGGTATATATGTTCTAGATGGGAAAGTTTACATCTTTCCCAAAGCAGAGGATCCATCTGCTTCATATGCGATTGGAGTCAAACGCGGGAAACTATACAAGCTTATCTTATAGCCATATCATGCACTGGAACACACTCAGAGCAGTAGTGAGTTGTATGAGTTATGGCACATGAGGATGGACCACCTTCACCATTTAGCTTTGAGGATGCTGAGAGATATGAACACAGGTTTTCTAGATTTTAGTACTGAACAGAGTGGTGTATGCAGAGGGTGTGCTTTGGGAAAGTACACCAATAATTCTTTTCCAAGTAGTGACAAAAAATCAGAGGGAGTATTGTATTTGATTCATTCGAATTTATGTAGTCCCATGTCTTCTGCCTCGTTGACAGGTTTTGAGTATTACATTACTTTCATTGATGACTTTTACAAGAAGACCTGGCTCTACTTTCTCAGAAGCAAGAAGTTAGAGGAGGTCTTGCTTCGGTTCCAAGAATTCATAGCTCTTGTGGAGAACTAGGCAAGAAAGAAGATCAAGGTGCTTAGATAAGATAATGGGGGTGAGTATACTTCCCATGCTTTCTATGAGTTTTGTAGACAGGAGGGTATCGAGAGGTAGTTGATCGTTCCTTACACTCCACAACAGAATGGAGTGGCTGAAAGAAAGAACCGTGCGATAGTGGGTGCAGCTAGAGCCATGCTGCAAGATTAGAGTCTTCCTTTATTTCTATGGGAAGAGTCCTGCAGTACATCTATTTTTGTGCAGAGCAGGAGTCCGCACAGTGCCTTGGGGTTCAAAACTCCTTTGGAGATGTTCACCGAGAAGAATCCTGAGATAGGCCATTTTTCGCATCTTCGGATGCCTTACATACTTACATGTCCCTTATGAGAAGAGGAAAAAGTTGGAGGCTATTGGAGAGAGGGGTATTTTTGTTGGATATGATGAGGTATCGAAGGCTTATAGAATATACCTTCATTCACAGAGGACAGTTGTAGTGAGGAGGGAGGTGAGATTTGAGGAGGAGTGAGCCTTCAAGAGATCTCAAGATTATGAGATAGAGGAGCAGCAGGGTATTACACAGTTGAAAACAACTCATAGTTCAACGAGTCAGGGCACAGGGTCACAGGTCTCAGGGGTGACTGGGTCACAGGTTACAAGTACAACAGTTTCAGGGTCTCGGTCTACAGGGACTTCTGGTACAAGGACATGTTCATGGGTCATAGGTTCACATGTTACACCTTCAGGTGATTTAGGTACACATGGTTCAGGTTCAGGATCACCAGGTACATGATCTCAGATCGTAGGTATTTCTTCAGGGAGACATATGTATGATGAGTATGTAGAGGAGGGTCTACCATGGGATGCTACTTCCAGGAATAGAAAGCAAAGTTGGCTTAGGGAGCTTGTGAAGGAAGCAGAGGAGTCTGTGGGACCACCCAAGAGAGAGGTCAGACAGAGAAAGACACCTAATATATTTTCCAGCTACATGGCACAAGTGACTATCTTGTGTGAGTCTGAGCCTACTACTTATGAGGAGGATTCCATATATCAGGTGTGGAGATATTCCATGAAGGAAGAGTACAATTCCATCATGAAGAACGGTGTGTGGGAGGTGGTTTTGAGACCAGAGAGGAAGTCAGTTGTGACTTCTAAGTGGCTCTATAAAATCAAACATGTTGCATATGGTAGCATCGAGAAGTACTAAGCTCGTTTTTTATCATGAGGGTTCTTACAGATAGAGGGATTTTATTATGATAAGACCTTTGCGTTGATTGCTAGATTTTCTTCGATCAAAGCAGTGATCTCTGTCATGGCAGAGATGGGTTGAAAGATCCATCAAATGGATATGAAGACAACTTTTCTCAACAGTCTTCTATAGGAGGAGGTATATCTAGAGCAACCATAGGGATTTGAGATTGATGAGAGAGATTCTCGTGTGTGCAGGATGAGAAAGGTCTTGGATGGTCTGAAGCAAGCCCCTCGGGCTTGGTACTTGAGAATTGATTCTTATTTTATTTCGATTGGGTTTCAAAAGAATGAGGTGGATCCCAACCTTTACTACATTGTGGTTGGAGGTGTTTCGCTCATTCCTCTACTATATGTTGATTATTTGTTCATTACAGGAGGGGAGCACCTGATTGAGGCATGCAAGAAAGATATTTCTTCGGAGTTTGATATGACCATCCTTGGGTTGATGCACTACTATTTAGGCACAGGAGGATGGACATGTTTCCCTGGGGCAAGGAAAATTTGTTGCAGACGTTCTGAGGAGGATTTCAGATGGAGGATTGGATACCCATGTCCAAACCCATGATCATCAACTAGAAGAATATTCATGCTTCTGAGGGAGATTTTGTGGATCCTACTTTGTTTCATCATCATATTGGTTCATTGATGTATTTGGTCAATCCCAGACCAGATATGAGTTTTGCGATGAACACTCTCAGTCGATTCATGGTGGATCCCAGGAGAGTGCATTGGACGACCGCGAAACAAATTTTGAGATACCTTGTTGGGATTGTAGACTATGGTATGGACTACATGAGGTCAGGTGGAGTGGACTTGGTTGGCTTCACGGACTCAAATTGGGCAGGAAGTGCTTTGGAACGTAAGAGCACTTCATTTTGTTTCAGGTTGGGCCCAACAGCTGTGTCATGATTTAGTCGGAAGCAAAAGTCTGTTGCTTTGAGTTCTGCATAGGCTGAGTACATGGCATCTTGTCAAGTTAGTTGTGAGGCATTGTGGTTTTTCAAGTTCATGGTTTACTTATTTGGTCAAGATATGAGGCCTACTATCATTCACTGTGACAATAAGAGTTGTATCAGGCACTCTGAGAATCCAGTTTTCCATGACAGGTCAAAGCACATTGAGATCATATACCACTTCATCAGAGATTATGTCTAGAGAGGAGATGTGGAGTTACAATACATTTCTATAGATGAGCAAGTAGCATATTTTCTCACGGTGTATTTGCTAAGAGGAAAGCACATACATTTCAAATATAAGATGGGAGTGGTGAAAACACACATTCCTCAATAAGAGAGAGTGTTGAATTTTTATATTAGGGGAATTTTGAGGTCTAAAATAGGCCTAATAAGAAATATAATAAAATATTATGAGTTAAGAATTTTGTGGGGAATGTATATTTACAACTCATCTCTTACAGTGTCAATGCACCTATGATTAAGTTGAATTGAAAAGATGTCTAAAATAAAACGAATAAAAAAATCATTTTTGATATGACTAAAAGTAAATTACTTTTGAGTACATAAATTACTTTTGAATATAATATGATGAATGTACTTTAAGTAATGTACCCATAAAATAAAATATATTAATTTTGAAATTTGAAACATAAATTACTTTTTCAATATTCAAAATATGTTTTTAATCCATGGGTTTATAATTTTGAATTTTAAACATGAAGTTAAATTTAAATGAATAAATTGTCATTTCTTTTATGTATATATATTAAAAATAAAAATTAATTTTAAAAAATAAATATTAAACTATAAATTAAAAAAAAACATTTTAATTTTTTTTTTCATCTTTTTAATACACCTTCAAAAACACACGTGTGAACTCATTTTTAATAGTTTCTTATGATATATATTATGTATATCACATATAATTTTTAATGTAATAATTAAAAAAAATGTTAATATTGGGATGAAGGAATAATACATAAATTTCTTCCATGAAAAAGTTAAGTTAATGTTAAGCAAATGAAATTATACGTAATAAACATTATTATTATACGTAATAATTTTTTTAATAATATATTATCTTATTATGATATAATAGTTCATTCAAATTGTTACTATTTGTTTTATGTATGTATTTGGTTTTGTAACTTGAATATACGTGTCTAATTTCTTTCGATATAGATGTAGGTGTTTCAAGGTTATAAATTGATAGTAAAATATAAACCTTGAATAATACCTAAATTTTAAAAAAAATGATATTAATATTAAAATTCAACCGGATGAGAAATATATATAGTAATTTATAATAATATAATATTTTTATTTAATATATATATATATATATATATATATATATATATATATATAATANATATATATTTTAAATATTGAAAAATAATTACATAATTTTAGTTTTGAACATACAAATTACTTTTTGGTATTTGTAATTTATTTTATATTGAAATTATAAAGACTGTTTTTCTTTCTAAGTACTTTAAGAGTACTTTAGTACATTTATATTATATTTACAAATAATGTATGAATACTATTTTCATAATGAGTATCTTACTTACAACATTGATATAGTTAACTATGGGTTTTCAGTCACCATTTACAATTTGACAAATAAACATCCTTAACTCAACCAATGTCACATCAACTATTATAGATGATGCCATCCTCTAGAATGTGATTGGTTCTTTTAAAGTAGATTTTGATAGTAAATTTTTTGTTTTGAGACCCATTTTTTACCTCAAAATTCCCCTAATGTCAAGGAAGTGTTTGTTCACTCATGCTTTGGGGTGGACAATAACACTTTAAAATGTGGTCCTTAGCTAAATTAAAAGGTGAGAATGACTTTATGATAAAGCGACATTTTAATGAATGTTTGAATTTATATTTTAAAAGTGTATTTATGAGTATTAATAAGGGTGTGCATTAAATTCTAATTTTAATAGTTAAAATTTATTTTTAATGACGAAATGAGATGGAACCTATATCTAATTTAGTTGGATTTTAATTTAAGCCATTGATCCCAAGGTGGAAGTTACTCAAACAAAAATGGCATAGGAAAGTCAAAGAAAGATCATTGTTCACTTTCGCAAGAGAGATTTTTGAGACAAAAGGAGCATGAGAAATTTCAGAGAGTAAACCCTTGAAAATTTTCTAAATTCAGGAAGAGAAAGAAGGGCACAAATTTCAAGGAATTTTAAATCGAGGTCTGTACAACATTAATTACATATGTACACCATGCAGATTTGACATAGATTTCGAGGCCTGTATAACCACACATGTGAGGCCATACAACACAAAAATAAAGGCATCAGTGTGATGTTGGCATGAATTTCGAGAAGGAGATAAGTAATGTTTTAATTAAATTTGTATTCTGCATGAAGAATTAAAAATATCTCTTTGAAGAATAGGTTTTCCCTTTAGGTATTTTCCTGGGTCAATTTGACCAAAAATCAAAGTGTTTATTTTCATGTGTGTGGATGGTTTTAAATTTCTGAGTAAGAGTTTAGGGATGATATAATTTTATGAATTCAAAAAGAAGAAAAGAAATCTCAACTGTTTTATGTTTTTAGTCAAAAAATTTAAATTTTAAAGCCCATGCAATTAAAACCTTATGCTAAACTAAAACTGAAACTGGGTTGGGGTTTTGAAAAAATTTCATCCCTCTCTCGCTCCTGCTCCCTCCCTTCCTCTTCCTCCCCCCCCCCC
>LPNX010017165.1:907817-934633 GCA_001517045.1 Pseudotsuga menziesii
TGAAATCACAAAAGTTAGAGAAATTTTCAATTAGGAAACCACTTTTTAAAATTATTTGGTAGAATCTATATGGAAAACAAAGAATAGAGCATCTTCCAACCCTAATTTTTTTCCATGTCATCATATCTTATGGACTTTGTTTTTGTATCCAATCCATTCATAGGTTTAAGATGGTATTGGTGACTAAAGAAACACCCTATTCATTTATATTTCAAAGATTTGTGGATGCACAAGTACAAGTAACAATATGCTCTTACTTGCAATTATTCCTTTTCTCCCTTATATGAATTTCTTTTTGTGAATCATGCCTAAGGTTATCTCCAGAATCCATTGAGGTACAAGTTTTTTTGGGGCACAAGTTGCTGATATGTTTTTTTGTTGATGTTTGCAGAATATACTATACTTACATCATTTAGTATATGTCACGACGACCATGAAAAAGTATCTATTTTACTATAACTCTGAAAAATAATACTAACTAATACAAGTGTTTTTTATTCTTTCCACAACCAAAGTGAGATACAGTAAGTATAGAAAAATAAGACTACCTAATACAATATTGCACATGGAATAGGTTCTTAAACTATTTAAGTTTACAAGGTAATCAATAAATCGAAACTGAAACTTGATAATTGGATATTGGTACATTGAGGAGTGGTCCACTTAAGAATTTAAGGGGATACTAAACCGCATCACACACTTCATGCCTATTTTCCCAATATGTTGATTATTCAAGAGATGCATCAATGTTTGCATCAACAAACATCATAAATTTTTTCCATGTTACCCATTATTTTTTTGGACCAAAAAGAGTAGGATTTTATATTAAAAGGAAATTCAATAACCTCAAACAAAAAAACAAAGATACAATCCAAAAAAAACTATTAGTGTTCATCACTATGCTATAAAAGAGATTTAGATCTTCTCAGTGGCATCCATGTCTTCCTATTGCTACTACGACATTCATAACCTTATATCGTCTTACATGTTGCCCTAAAATTAACAAAAAGAAAATATGGCATGCCATTAACTTAGAATTAAAAGGGCCATGGGACCCGCTCTTCCATCTTGGGTTGTAGGGGCACATTGGAGGATCCTTCTACCATCGCTTCCTCCTTCAGTTGTTGATGCAAAGCTGCAATCTCCTTCTCTATATTTTCAATTTTCTCGTTTTGACCTTCCAACCTGTCGTGCTGCTGCTCCACCTTCTCATTCAACAAGTTTAATTGAACATGAAAATCTTTTTTTCCTGCTTCCTCCCCCAGCCCTCCTCATCTTCCCATTATTCTCTTCTCCTCACTCTATCATGAATGTCTTATTCCGGCCAATTAAACCAACACTCCAGACAACGCGTCTCGTGAGTGATTCGACATAGTTCGCACTCAACGCAACATAACTAATATCAAGAGTCTCTATCGTTGTTCATCATAGCCATATTTCCTTGCTTCCTGACCCAATTCTCCAAGAATGGGCGATTAAGATGCTCACCCCCTGCTTAAACCCGAGCAGAGGGGAATCCGAACCAGATAAATCGAGTAATAAGGAGAATTAGGAATCCTATATTGTAAATTGAACCAAGAATTATTAAGAATGGGATCCTCAAAGAAGCTGGTTATATTGTCAGCGTAATGATTCTTCTCTGAAACCATTAAATCCAGCTTCATGTGATTCACTGAACCCAAATCCAAATAAGTACGCTGAAATTTGTGCTTCCACTTGATATTAATCGAGTTGGTACTAGAGTTCTCCACCCACAGATATTCGGAGAGCAATAAGCACCTGGCAGTGCAGCAATTAATGCTGTGGCTGTGGGGCACAGCAACCGTAGGATTTCCAATGGTTGCTGTGCCTCACAACTGCAGCAAATTATTGTCATCCTCTAATTAACCAAAGTGAAATTGAAAGATCCTTTCCCATTAAAACCAATCATATCAGTTGCAACCGATCATATCAGTTGCATGGATGTTGTAATGAAATGAATTCCTTCTGTCCTCCTCCAGCGTAGAAATCACCTGTACTTTATAATTCCATGCGTGAGAGTCACATCCTACTACCCGTCTTCTTAATCTTGTGGTTATGCACTGTAGTGGGATTGCATATTTCATGCTCTCCTAATGAAGAGAAGTAATCATGGAAGAATGAAGTCTCCATAACCCTCCTTCGTATTCTGCCACGAATTCACTGGGACATGTGGTTAAAGCCTCTTTTCCAACCTTTGCAAGGAGATTTGAGACAACGACATCCCAAGGAAATGTTCCTAGGGTGATTTCTCATACTGAAATGAGACCTTATATCAATATACTTAGGGAATGGCTTCATAGGTTACATCCCCTTTATGGTTGGTGCAACTCCTAATTACTTAATAAATCAGCCAACATACCAAATATTTTTCTATTCCAAACAAAGCATGAATGGTTGTGAAAGTGGATATATCATGTTTATTCTAAACTAGGTTATTCTAAGTAGGTTTTTGAGGTTGTTCCTTTAAAGGAATCACCAAAAAAAGTTTATGAAGAAATACAAGATCTCTTAAGTGGAGTCATGTAAAGTTGAAAGAACATGGGAGTAGGATCCTTTGAGATATAGTCACATTGATATTCCTTGTTCCAAGGCTTGTGAGCACTATCCACAAGGGATAGAACCTTTCCCTTGAGATAATTGCCTCACCTACACCAATGAGGGTCATGCCATTCTTTGTTGCTGCCATAATTAATGTATAAAAACAAAAGAGAAATGATATTAGGATGGCTTAAAGAAAACGATGGGAGTTAGGGTAAAATACTAAGTGTAGGCTACCTTTGCTACATGTGCATATTCATTTTTTAAAATATTTTTTCTATACATCCATTTTAGTATATACCCATATGTTGGTAACTCTTCTATTTTTTTAGCAGAAAAGAAGAGTTGTTTTACAACATGCCTCTCTCTCTCTCTCTCCACATACACACCCACATTCTTATGAATCTTATTAATAGACTGAAATCTACATAAACACAAGACCAACACTCATACTATCATTAAAACAACACTTTGAAACCCAAGCCATGTCAAGTCACGAAGCATATAACATTATAACAAGGCCAACTCTCTCTCTCCTTCTCCCCCTCTATTCTTGCCACTTCCCCTCCCTCTCTCCCTCCCTCCCCCTCTACCCATATACCCTCTCCCTCTCTCCCTCCCCCTCTACCCATATACCCTCTCCCTCTTGTGGAGTTTTAACTTAGCAATACAATTTTCAATTCTTGATAATTATGTCCTAATGATTATCATCCCACTTTTATCACTGCATCATTACATACTGAAAATTTCAACATTCACTTGCAACGTAAATAAAACAAGGATTTATGAAAGAATGCCATGCACAAGAGATATACAGATTTTACCCTGGGAAACCCAATAGGGAGAAAACCCAACAAACTTTTCTCAGAAGAAATCAATCCAATTCAAGTAAAATACCTAACATGCAGATGAACCCTAGCACAAGAGAGGCTCACCCTCCTTCACAAGAATCCCTAACAAGGGTAGAAAATCTTCCAAGAGAGAATAAGCCTGAATCCCATAAGGGTAGCATTGGTTTTTGTTTTAAGAGATTGTTTCATTTAATTGAAATCCATAATTCTTGGAAAGTTTATGTATTATGTGTGTGATTGTTTTTCGTTGTGTACACTGATCCACAAATGACCTACCCAAGTTGTGTCTGTAACAGAGAAGGGGAGCACTAAAGGGGATACGAATATCATCCCTTGGTAAGACATTATTAATTATATAATGTACTCTTTGTAATATTGATCATGTATATGTTTTATCATTTTAGTATTTGTTGTATATAAACTAATTTTTTTACATTGTTTGTAATTATAGTCAATGCCCCCTAAATTTCAACCACGAAAGAATTATTTACCAAGTAGTAGTAGAAATACCACTTTACAAGGTGAGAAACATGGAGCACAAAATATTGATGATCAAGTTTTTAATGCGGCTATGGATGAAGATAACATTTTTGATACAAATGAGGAAGATGGGATCAATAGATTGATCCAAGACACATTTGCTCCAATGTATGAGGGAAACCTCAATGTGATTCATGATGTTACTTTACTCAATAACTAACAAAAACCTATTTATGATGGCTCAACGACAAATCTTCTAACTGCTATATTGTTGTTGGTGAACTTGAAGGTTTTGAATGGTTTCTCAAGCACTTGTCTCACACCGATCCTAATGTATAATGTAATGTATTGATTTCATCCTCATATGTACAATATAAAGGTTGTCTATTTTCCTCTATTGTTAGTATTTAAATCATAAAATAGGGATGCAATATTAAGGACTGGTATTCTTTACGTTAGCTTGGTTTTTTTCAATGTCACAGTTTGTTAGGTGAATTTCTATTACCACAATCAAATATTTTACCATGCACAAATTGGGAAATATATTTTTATGAAAGAAATTGGAATGGAGTATGAAGCTATTCATGCTTGTACTAATGATATTTTTATTTATTATGGACAATATGCATTAGAAAACAAATGCCTTGGATGTCAAATAAGTAGATATCAAACTGATCAAGTAACAAAAAAGATGTCTCACAAAATTTTTTGTTATATTCCCATAGTTCCATGTTTTGAACGAATGTTCGGGTGCAAAAGTATAACACAGTTTATGGATTACCATGCAAAGAACAAAAGTGAATATGATGTTCTTTGAATGCTTTGCATTGAAGAATATTGAAGAAAAATTGCCAATTTTTAAACAAGAACCTCGTAATGTTAGACTTTCATTGGAAGCTTACAATGCAAACCATTTGGAGAGATTAGTTCTACTTAGTTAGTGTGTCCTATTTTTGTTATAAACAATAAACTTCCTCCTTGGATATCGGTAAATAGAGAGCACACAATGTTGGCAATGATTGTTCTAGGTATTTAATTAGTTTCAATTTTTTTCAAGTAATATAATATTTCTTTGTTTCGTTGCATGATAATATCTTTTATATATAAGGACATATAAGTAAGTATAATTGCATGTTGAATCAATCAAGTAAGTGCCAAGTGAAAGATATGAATGTATATATTGATTCTCTTATCGACGAGCTATTGTAGTTATGGGATGGCATCACTATGTATGACATCTCTAGACCAATAGGGAAAAAACAATATCAATTCCATGGAATACTTGCATGGACAATTCATGATGCTCCTGAGTTGATACATTTTTGTGGCATGTCATTACTTTTTGTTGCATTGTAATATTATATAATTTATTGAAAATATCATGCATTTTTTAAATTATTAATCCTTTGCTGACATTAATACATATATCTTGTAGGTCTTCAAACAAGGGGTAAATTTGCATGTCCAGTTTGTGGTCCTAGGATAAAATCTCGTCAATCAAGAATTTTAGGAAAGGAGGTGTTTTATGAGTATAGACACTTCCTCCCTAAGAATCATAGGTATCGAAATATTGAGAAAACAAAATTCAATGGCAAAGAAGAGAATGGAAAAATACCTTGAAGACTGACTCCTCACCTATGGAAGTTGGAATATAATAGAAATCGTCAAGGTATACAAATTGTCTATGTATCATATGTAATCTTATGATTTATTTTTGTGAATTTTGTTTATTGCATATGTCATCAATTGTTGTTAATGTGATTTTGTTTCTGTATCATGAATGTTGTTAAGGAATCAATGGGATTCCATGAGGAATGAAAAGTCACCCCATACAATTCAATAGGTTTCCCTAATATGAGCACTTACAAATAACTCATTTGTTTGATACAATGCATATAGAGAAGAAGGTAACATAAATGTTATGTCGAATCTTAGATGGAAGGACCGACAAAGAAATAATTGGAAAGATTTGTTGTGACATTCAGGAAGCCAATTACGCAATTCAAAGTGTGATTAATTCTAATGGCAATGGAGACCAAAATAATAGTCTTCCGTGGTTATTGACCAAGAAACAAAACAATGTTGTAAAAGAGGCCATTTGGAAAATTAGGTTTTCAACGGGGTTTTCGTTGAACATACAAAATATCTTAACAAAAAAAGGTGAATTTGGCAGGGTTAAAATTCATGTCCGACATGCATTCATTAAGGTAACTATTTAGGTATATGGTGGTATTGGTAAATATATTTTTAGTAATTTTTTCTTTTATTTGGAAATAAATAATGATTAAATTTTTGTTATAGTATGTTCTACCTCTATCTCTCCCACACAACTTTTACAACAACATAAAACAGGTTGTATATGATATTGGCGAATACATAAGGTAAGTAACGATTTATATGCAAAATGTTTGTTCACTTTTTTGCAAAACTTTTTAACATATTGTGCTTTACTTGTAATATTATGCATTCTTTGATCTTGTTGAAACCTGTTACTTTCTTGCATCATTTATAGGTGGATTTCGTCTCAAGAAATCCATGAGGAAGATATTAGGTATTGGAAGAGAGAAATTCCTTGTCTAATGTGTGAAATGCAGAAGTATATACCTCCAACATTTTCAAAATGCACAAGAACACTACCTCATACATTAAGTTACGAAGATTGAATTGTGTGAACTTGTACACATAAGGTTAATGTGGATGGTGGAGAGGTAGGTGAAGTCAGTAAAGGATTTTGTCAAACAAAGAGCATGTCCTGAAGGTTCTATGGTGGAGGGATATATGGTATATCATTGCATGGTGTTTATTAGTCAGTATCTACCTGAATCAACAAAAAATATGAATGTGCCTCGCATTTGGCATGTCAACTCCATCAACAAATTTGAAAGGGAGGTCTTGTTGGAAAGAGGTAGAATGATGAAGGTGAAAGGTAAATATATGTTTTAAATTTAAATTAGTATACATTTAATTAATGACATCTAATTAATGATATATATTGCATTGTTAATTTTTCATATAGTCGATAGAGTGGGATGTGCTACATTTATACATTGCAAACAATCTTGATTAGATGGATGAATAGATATAACTATGTATAGAATTATATGGTAGGTTATCATGGGAAGGGGTGAGTAAGTTGATTAAAACAACGCATCATCATCAACAACAATATCCTGGTCTTATGCAAATGGAAATTGATTTATCATATGGTTTAAAAGATAAAAAGGAAAGTATATTCACCCACATTTATTTAGTTATTTCCCAATTTATCAATGTATTTGTTTTATTTATTTATCTAGACATACATTTACTAACTCAATATAATAAGATGCTTATTAATCGACAATTCATGTTATACTTGTCGTGCATGTTGCAATTGAAGCACCACAAGGTTGTGTGGTACGATGGCCGCAAATTTAACATCAAAAATTGGATGATAAGAGGAAAACATTTGATTCTGAGATAGATGCAGTTTTTCACGTCACTAATGTTTCCTCTAGAAATGACATGCATCCATAAGTATATGAAAATAGGTCTCTATGGGTATTTGGAAGATATAATTGAGAGTGACTTTAATTCCTTTAAAATAGTTATGTTTGAGGTCAGATAGTACATGCTACAAATGAATTAATAAGATCCTAAAAGGACTATTATTGATCATACTAATGGATTTAAATGGTTAATACAAAGGAACTAGAACCGGGTGTAGATCCTTATGTTCTTCCAAGTCAGTGTGAGCAAGTCTTTTACTCAGAGGTACCAAGTAAAGCAGGTTGGTCATACATTGTTTGATATGATCCAAGAGGAATACCAATTAAATATAATATTGTAGAGGAAGAAGGTAATGTTGAAGAAGATGATGATAAAGATCAGGAGAAGGTGGTCATACATCCGTCTTATGAAGAATCCAAAGAACTTAATCATCCAAATGTATCAAACAATGTTCTCATTGATGATATCGACGATGATATTATTGAAAATGAAATTGATGATGATGACGATATGAATGACCCTTTCATCGATTTCAATTCTGAAACAGATCAAGATTCAGATGGAGTTGGATGCAGAAGAAGAAGATGAATGACAATGATATCTTGGAATATATGAGCTAGGTATGTGATTATATATTTTCTATGATATATTCTATTAATTAGATATTTAATATTAATTACATGTGATGATGCTTAATTGGACTACTATCAAATGATACATATGATCGGGATTTGGATGATCTAGAAGAAGATCAATTATATTGCAAAATCGCTTTTATGTAGGAGGAATGTCACTATATCTTTTATAATATTTAATCTCTTTAAATTATTTACTTAAATGGGTTAATTACATGTTTTTAAGTTTTATGTCATTTTCTATGTAGTGTGTTACATGTTATTTATCATGTCAAATTGGGTATTGGGGAATTGAGAGTGATGTGAGAGGGAGGGGAGGGATGACAAATTCCACCTTCACGTGGTTGGACTTGTTCAGTAGAGAATAAATTATTCTTGAAACCAAGAGGATCTCATTTGGGTTTATACCATCGTCGTAATTGTTTTCATCATATAAGTGGGTGGTGAATGGGGCCAACGTTGGAATTTATTTAAATTGTGCTTGTATGTGTCAAAATTTGACACGGTTGAAAGTATGGGGGGGTTTCGGGACTCATCTCCATCATCATGGTTTTCATAATTTATAATTGTCATCATCATATACATAGTGACCCAATTTTTCCATCCATGTCAACAAAGATCAACCCAGGTACATGATTAAACCATGATTAATTATATTAAGTTAAGACATCCCAAAATAATTTTATGGTGTCTAGCGTGTAGTTGGATTAATGATTAATTGATCGGGGATTGTATAGATAATATCATCATCGTCATTGTCATCATGATTATCGTCATCATCATCATAATCATCATCATCATCATCATCATCCCCATAATCATTATTGTCACCGCCACAATCATCATCTTCGTCTTCATATGCATCCTCCTCCTCGTAGTCATAACTCCTTACCATAATCCTTTCATATTTAAATCCAACCCTATAGACCGACCAATTGTATAATTTATATAAATTTTATTCCATATCCCTTATATCTCCCAATGAATAACCCTTATAGACTCAACCCCAGGTAAATACTTTTGTGCCTATAAAAATTCATAGAAATTGTAAACCCCGAACTCTAATACCCAAAAAGTAATGTTGAAACCATATAACCTTGTTAGCACCATCATAGTGTTAGGAAATTGAAGTTAAATAATTTAGAATAAACAATAAAGCGGTTGAAATTGGATCTATAAAAGGACTTTTCTCATTTTTCCTTGCCCTTTGATGTACTTTTACTTCGCATGGTCCGATATTAACTAGTCCATGAGCAATCAATTCACGAGATTGGAGATTGGGGTGTTCATTTGGTTTTCCTGGTCTATATGTAACTAGTTTGCGATCTTGGAGGTGTTCATTTGCTTTACTTGAAACACATGTAACCAGTCTGCAAGTAGCATCAAGTAGACTAGCCTAACAATGTATTCTAGTTCAGTAAGTTTCTCAACTTCTGATACCCTGGTCCACTATTTCAGCATTAATTCCATATTAAGGTTAATACATTTGATTTTCATTTTGTGAATTTATTAGGGTTAATATAATGAGTGTGCTAACCATTATTCTCGACTCACAAATGGCGAATCCCAAAGAAATTTATCTCAACAAGCATGGGTTGAGTTGTCATTTTGATCATTTTTTTTCCAAATCTCGGAGATCTTCATTCTTGGATTTTAAACTCATGGAAGCAATTCTACAAGCGAATGCTAATATTCATTGTTGCACTAAAGGGTTTTCAGTGGAAATTTTTAGAGACTAGAGATAAAGAGATGATTTGTCATTTTGATCATTTTTTTTCAAAGATCATAGATCTTCATTCTTGGATTTTGAACTCATGGAATCCATTCTACAAGGGATTGTTAATATTCACTGTTGTGCTAAACGGTTTTCAATGGAAATTTTTAAAGACTAGAGATAAAGAGAAGGTGTTGTGCAACGACACCTAGTATTTGGGTTTCATTGGGTTGTTCATGTGCTCTTTATTTCCGTTGATCCTTGATAACAATTTTATTCTCTATACCAATTTTAAGAAGGTTCCAAAACTTCCATCTTTATTTCTGGAGTAAGGATTCCTTATGGGAAATTAACAAGAGCTTCAAAATATTTATTTTTATATCTTAATTAGAGGTTATTTCTAACCATATTCCCACTTACAAAAGCATGTATGTTTAGGACCAAGGATCCCAAATGAAATTATTTTGGATATTGATGGTGTTGTTTTTGGATTTTGAAACTAACATATATCATGTGATTTGTTGTTCGAATGAGTGAGATCTGAGTACCTATATATGAATCCAAAGTTGAAAGGGAGAAGGAAAAAAGGAAACAAATGAATCATTACTAATATATAAGTATAAGTAACCCATTTTAATAATATAAAAAAAATAGGAAAGAGTTACCAACGACAAAGCAGGTAGAGAAGAAACTAGCTAAAACTAGCTAAAAGGAAAAGGCAGACAACTAAGAATAAAGAAATTATACATCCAAAAAATTAAAGATACTCATGTATTCATATACTTCCCATCATACAAAAACACATGGTGTATTGACATAAATGAACCATTATTGTTTATTAAGTACAGGAAAATATTCCTAGATATTAAGGAACCAAATGAAAGGGAGGAAGAAGAAGTTGACGTAGTTCAAATTTTCAAGAAATTATATATTTATAATGTTTCTACAAGATCACAGTTTTTCTATGTATAAAGACCATAAAATGGTTGATAGAGAATACATAAATAAACACTAAGAAAATATTGAACCAGTAGGGAAAATGCATTGGTTCCTTTAGATCTAGAGTGTTAGAATATTATAAACTCACTCCATACTTAGGATAAAAATAATTAATCATTTCTGGTTAATTTCCTATATTCTAGACTACGTAGTTGGCCTCCATTTCACCACTTGGTTGATACTTGTCATAATTACCCCAGGAGCACCTTTATATTGATTATGGTTAGATTCTTCCAACTTCATTGACTTCCCAAAATAGTAATTGTGCTTTCTTGTATTTTCTGCGTTTAATTAGTCAACTTCATTCCTTCCTTTCAGTGGATAAGGTAAAGCTAGTCAAACTTAGAAACTAACACCTTTTGTGACCAACTCATCCTCCATGATTTTCTCTCTATATTCCATTATTAGCAATATTTTCCATCACTCGTCATCATTCACTCATGCTTTGTCCAATTTGTGAGATCCTTGACATATTTGGAAAGTGATTTAGTCACCTATGAGGGTTTATCATATTTAGTAAGCCTGCTTTATGAGCTAGAATGAATTGTATCCTAGCAAATATATTTTCCTTTATAAGGATGTATTAACAATGTGATAATTAATCAATTATCATTCTTCACTTCTCTTTTGTTAAGTCTTATTATTCTTCTCTCTATTTTTCTTGTGCATGCTTATGAGAAATATCTTGTAGCTAGATCCTTATCTTGTGTTTCCACATGGTATCAGAGCCTCAATTTCTACATGGTATAAGAGATCTTAGGTTATCAATATATTCAATCTATCATAGTTGAAGGAGTGCATCAAGCATCCATTCCTTCTCTAGCGAAGAGCTTGAATTAAGCTTACAAGTAATTCTTCTAGTTTATTGTGTTCAGATTGCAAAGAGTATCTCCAGGAGCACAACAACAACTAAGCATGGAATTCTATTCAGCTATGATTATGTCTCCTTAAAACTATCATGAATGTAATGCTAAAATTGGCATTCTATTGCACAGTAAGGGTCTCTACATAGTTTCTATGGATTTAGAAAATGAGCCAAAAGCTATTGTTGAGAAAGCTAAGTGGCATAATCAAATGCATGAAGCCTATGGGTTGTTTTGTCTCTCTATTTATCTTGATATTATTTTTCATCTTTATGATTTGACGACTCCAAACTAAGTATGAAACAAACTTGAGTATCTCTTTAGAGTACAAGATGGGATACGAGCACATCAATTGGAGAATGCGTTAATCTCGTTGAGTCCAAGCAGTTTCAGATACATTGAAGGGTTCTTCACCAAATTCAAGTCACTTGTTATTTTACTCAAACAATGTGGGATTGAAAAGAAGGGATATCAATTTATTCTTTCCATCCTTTCCAAATTGGGTCATGAAGACTCATTTTTTGTGTCAACTTTTCATGCTACTAGGATTGTTATTTCGAATTGGAAAATGCCTTCTTTGAGTACATTCTTTGATTCACTTGTAAAAGAGAAAGACAAATTGATTTAGATGGGGACTCTTAAAATATCTGAAGGAAAATATCATGCTATTATAGTTCAAGGAGTAAAAACTCAAATTCAAAAGAAAATCAAATAGTGAAAGAGAAGAAACCAAAGTCAAATGTGAAGATGAAGGCTCAAAACCTACTAATGAAGGTTTGAATTCCATGAAGGAAGCTCATCCAAGTGTTCTTACTGCAACAATGGATTTCATGCTGAGAATAAATTTTTCAATAAGAATATGGACATCATATATCATTTGCTTGAGAAACATAACATCGATGTACCAGATGAACTAGAGAATCCTATTGAATCCTCAGAACATTGTCACAGTGCGCAGTACGAAGGTAATATCAAGTATGTCTTGAGTGATAGAATCAAATAATTTTATAAATTATATGATTTAGATTCATTTTGTGATATATTGAAATCATAAATCTCAATTTATTCCTTGGATAAATCACCTAACAGACCACTAGATTCATCTCCCACTACTTGTGTTTTTCTACTATATCTCGACTTGCCTTTTACCAACTCTTTCTCACTCCATTTAAATGATTATGAATTTGATTTAGAAGTAATTTTTCATGATGATATGAATGTTATGAAATAATCCATACCATTTACACATCCTTTGAATACTCCTAAGACTATACAAACCCCAAGTTCACTAGTTGATTCCTTAATGGATTTCTTTGAAGTGTTACTTATTTCAGTTGGTTTCAAGTCTTGTTTATTTTTCATTGGTTGGTTATCCATTACATTATTCATATTTTGAATTATTTTACACATGTTTGTATGTTTTTTAAACATCTATGGTTAATATTTCAAGTCCATATACCATTCATATTTACTCATCCATCGGTTTTACCCAGTTGCTCAACATTTTCCTACTATAGCCATATATACTCATGGAGACACTATACCTATGGTATTTTGTGCTCAATATGATAATATTTCTGACATTTCAGAGTCTCTTCAGATTCATTTCATAATTTGGAAGATTCTACAGTAGTTTGAAAGGAAGATGCATTATCTATTTCACCATTTTGCAGCTATAAAAGGAATTGATTGTATTGAATGTTTTACTCTTTGGGAAGGAGTATGCATAGATATCTTTGCCTTTATTGATTATGTTTTCAGCTCAAAATATGTTGGAAGCAAGAAGCATTCAGATAATTCTCCTTCATCATCAGATGATAAGCTACAAGCCTCTCCACTTGTTTTTTGCAGGTACTACACTCAAGTGCATGATCAGAGAGTTCACAACTTCTTCATCAAATTCTTCAAGAAGCACTTTAGTTAGCTCATTAAAGTGAGGAAAAAGACATAATGAAGACATGTTGTTGATATTGTTCCTTGTCCTTTCTTGAGGGAGGATTTTTCCCATGTGGTTTTGCCTCTTCCCTAAGTTTTCTAGACAAAATAATTGTAAAGGGTGGTCATAGCCTTGTTTTTGGGCCCTATATACATCTAAATATATGATTTTTTTTTCATATACTCCGTCATAAATTCATACTTAAAGGGGGTGTTAGAATATTATAAACCCACTCCATACATAGGATAAGAAAATTAATCATTTGTGCTTAATTTCCTATATTGTAGACTAGGTAGTTGGCCTCCACTTGCACCACTTGGTCAATAATTTCCATAATTATCCCAAGAACACCTTGATACTGATTATGGTTAGATTCTACCAACTTTATTGGCTGCCTATAATAGAAACTGCACCTTCCTGTGTTTTCTTCCTTTAGACAACTTTTATCCCACCTTTCAGTGGATAAGGTGAAGCTAGTCAAACTTAGAAACCGACATCTTTAGTGACCAACTCATCCTCCATGATTTTCTCTCTAGATTTTACGTTTAGCAATATTTTTCAACATTCACTCATGCTTTAGCCAATTTGTGAGCTCCTTCACATATTTGGAAAGTGCTTTAGTCACATATGGTGGTTTATCATATTTAGTAAGCCTATTTTATGACCTAGCATGACTTATCTCCTAGCAACACTATTTTCCTTTATAAGGATGTATTACCAATGTAATAATAAATCAATTATCATTATTAACTTCTCTTGTGATCAATGTCATTATTCCTCTCTCTATTTTTCTTGTGCATGTTTGTGAGAAATATCTTGTATCTAGATCCTTATCTTGTGCTTACACATGGTATGAGAGCCTCAATTTCTACATAGAGACTTGGAAACATATTATAAGATATCAAGAATTGAAATCTATTTTACCAATGAATGGGTGGCATATTTTACCCATGGCCATGGATTTTATGATATCATTGTTGATGTATTTGTAACTTCGGAATATATTCTAATGTATATTATCATTGTATGTTGTTGTACCCCCAACAGAGATGTGTTTGCCTTCTTTCGGGATGTTATTATTGTGTATGGACCTTGAGGTACAACCTTCATTGAAATTAGGGGCAATAGTTCCCAATTTAACATCATGTAATGTATTTTGGAGTCTTTGTAGGAGAAGAGGGCCCTGTTAGGGTAAGGGGTCGGACCCAATCATGTAATAGGTCAGTCACTTGAAAGGTATAAATAGGGAGGTTTCCTCCCTCATTTATGCACACAATTACTCACTTAAGTTCACATGAGGAGAGAGAGAGAGAGAGAAGGATGAGATATAAATAGCTACAAAGGAATTCTTCTTATTAGGTTTGATCATCTTGTGATACAGTCTTTGTGACATAACTTATCTAAGGAATTTTGTGGGGTTTTATCCTTTATGGTTTCCCTAGTGAAAATATTTGTGTCTTGGGTATCTGCTCTATCTTGTGTATCTTTATTTATTTGTCATTCATTCAAATAAATATCCTAATCATGCTAATTAGATTAGAAAAAATAACATGATATCAAAGCCTCTCTGAAAGAAGGCACTGTGCAACAATGAAAACTAGAGATTCCTAGTTCAAGGTCTTCTCTCCACAGATAATCAAGAAAAGAGGGTTAGGCTAACTCGCCTCAACAAGGAGCATATTTTGGTTGAAGCAGAATCATATTTGAAGAAGTTTCATTTTTTACCCTATCACCGGTGCCAGGAGAACCTAGGGAATCAAGTTTCAGAGTATTTCCACCTCAGTCTTCATAAAAGGAACTTGCTGAGCAACTTGCCTCAAGTAGGCACACCTTTCTATCCAAATAGAATTCCCAAACTCCAAGTTTGGAAAATTAGGGTTTCTCTAAAAAACCCTAGGTCAGTCCACTCGAGAACCAGGTCGAACACCTCAAATCGGTAAGATATAAGTCTTGTCTACTTCCATTTGAGGCTCTCATTTGAAAATATGACTCACCATACTCAGCTTGAGGACAAGCTTGGAGGGGCCGGTAACTTTCGAGCATGGAAGTATATAAACTCCCCGATCCTTGAAGAGAATGATTTGGATCAGTACATCAATGGAGAAGTTCTAGAAGTTCTAGATCCAGAGGGAGATGAGGATAAGGCTACTCATAAGTAGAACTTGGTTAAGGCCAAGAGAATCATTGCATATTCTATTAAGGATCACCTCACCCCCCATGTGTCATTCTTCAAGACACCGAAGAAAGTATATGATGCTTTGAAAGAGATGTTTGAAGGAAAGAACATCAATCAAAAAATGAAATTAAGGAACCAACTAAAGAATGTGAAGATACAAAACTTAGAGACTATACAATAGTACTTCACAAGGGTTGCTCAAATAAAGGAACAACTTGAAGAGGTTGAAGAAAATGTAGAAGGAGAGATAATGATGTATTCCTTTAATGGACTCCCAAGATCATGGGATTCATTCATCCAAGGAATCTATGCAAGAAGGAAGATGATCTCTTTCAGACGACTCCAAGAAGAATGCACACAAGAAGAATCCCAACTCGTAACAAGATAAGAGAATAAAGGAGCAACCGAATATCATGCTCTCACTACTCACACTATGAAGAACTATAAGGAGATGGAGAACCATCATCACGACAAGAAGAAGGATAAGAAACAAAAAAGTTCAGAAGAGATCCTTCCAATGCTTGATGTTATACTTGTGATGAAAAGGGACGTTTTGCAAGATATTGTCCCAAGAACAATGACTCCTTCAACAAGAAGAAGAGGCATCATGCTCATACCGCTAAAGACGATGAACCAACAAACAAAATATTCAGAGGAGAGAAGGATGGTTTAAATGAAGAGTATGTGATGATCTCAACACTTACATGCATTTTTCTCACATGAAATCAATGATTGGCTTATGGATAGTGGGGCATCTAAACACATGACAGGATACAAAGAATCATTCATCAATATGTATGAGCATGAGTCACCTCACAATGTGAAACTTGGGGATGATTATCGATACCCCATAAAAGGGAGTGGAGAAGTTTCATACAAGCTAGACTTCAGAAAATCTATAAAGATTAAGGATGTTCTATATGTTCCAGGATTGAATAAGAATTGTGTCTCGGTCTCTGCACTAGATGCAAAGGGAATGAGAGTTGCATTTATTAATGGCCAAGTTCTTATGTGTCCTAAAGGAAATATAATAGATGATGCAACAATGATTTTGAGAACTAGATGAAATCTTATACAAACTAAAAGGACAACATGAACAAGCATTGGTTCATGATTCAATAGAAACAAGTGAACTATGGCACAGAAATATTGCACATGTGCATTATAGAGCACTATCGATTGCAAGAAAAGAAGTATCAGGGCTTCTTGAAATCCAAAAAAAGCATGAAGGCATTTTCAAAGGATGTGCATAAGGAACGAATGAAAAGAAAAAATTTACCAACAGTGAAAGTAAAGCTAAAGGAATACTGGAGATAGTACACTCAAATGTATGTGGGACCATGTCTTCCAGCTCACTAAGCAGGTATGTGTACTATTTTTTCTTTAGAGATGATTTCTCACATAATACTTGGATATATTTCTTGAAATGGAAGAATGAAGTATTCAGTAAGTTCAAGGAATACAAATCCTTGGTCGAGAACCACACTGAAAGGAATATTAATACTCTACGGTCAGATAATGGCAGAGAGTTTACTTCAGAAGAATTCAAGGAACTCTGCAGAGAGTCTGGGATTAAGACGGAGTTAAGCACTCCATACAATCCTCAGCAAGAAGGTGTTTCGGAATGGAGGACCGAACCATAATGGAAGCATCAAAGGCAATGATACATGTCCAAGATCTTCTAATGAACCTTTGGTTGTAAGTAGCAAGGACAATTGTGTATGTACATAACTGTACTCCCCATCAAGTGCTTGACAACAAGACTCTTGAATAGGATTTCTCAGAAGAGAAACAAGAATTCAACCATATCATAATATTTGGCTGCCTGGTGTACATACATATCCAAAAGGAGAAGAGGACCAAGATCGATCCTTCTGGGAGGGAGGGTATATTCATAGGATACAATGATACATCAAACTCCTACCGAATATATTTCCCAGTATTCAAGAAGATCGAGATCAATAGAGATGTAACCTTTGATGAGGAATCAAAATTCTCTAGATCCAGGAGGCCACCTATTGAAGAGGTCGAGGAACATGAAGGAACGAGGGTCCGAGGTAAGGAAATTGTAGAAGCAATTCCAGAAGACCTGTGAATATCATGACGTGGCAGAACCCTAAGATCCTGTAGCGACACTTCACGAGAAGGAATCCCACAAGAGGAAACCATCATGGGAATGATAGCTCATACAAGAAGTAGAAAGGTATGGCACTCCAGAAGGGATGGATAGAAAGTAGAGGTTGCAGAAAAGAAAGAATGGAAGGATACCACGATCGAGGAGTATCATTCAATTATGAAGAATGATGTCTGGGAGATAGTTCTGAGACTGGAAAGGAATTCCATCGTGACTTCAAAGTGGATCTACAAGATCAAGCATGTTGCAGATAGAAACATCGAGAAATACAAGGCACTATTCGTAGCATGAGGCTTCTCACAGAAGGAAGGCATATACTATGAGGAGACATTTGCACCAGTAGCGAGGTACACTTTCATTAGATCTATACTTTCATTGGTTGCAATTATGAGATGGAAGATACACCAAATGGATGTCAAGACAACATTCTTGAATGGTGTAGTCGAGGAGTAATTATACGCAGAATAACCACTGGGATTAGAGACATATGACAGGTAGACTCATGTGTGAAAATTGAAGAAGGCCTTGTATACATTGAAACAACCACTGAGGACATGGTATGGCAGGATGAATAGATTCTTGATAGGCCTAGGATTTACTAAGAGTAACGTGGATTCCAACCTTTACTTCAAGCTTGGAGAGGAAATACCAGTCATGCTCTTGATGTATGTTGATGACATGTTCTTGACAGGAGAGGATGAACTCATTGAAGAAGCAAAGAGGAGACTTGCTACTGAGTTCGAGATGAAAGACCTAGCTATGATGCACTACTTCTTAGGCATGGGGGTGTGACATAGTGCAAATGGGATTTTCCTTGGTCAAGGAAAGTATACAGTGGAAATTTTGAAGAGATTCAGAATGTTGGAGTGTAAGGAAATAACCACACCTATGTCATCGAATATGAAGCTTTTGTGTGATGCTTCATTAGATTCGGTTGATTCCATGATGTATCGTCACATGATTGGCTCACTGATGTATCTGATGAATACGAGATCAAACATATGCTTTGTTATGAATAGACTAAACCAATTCCTAACGAATCTGAGACATGTTCACCTGATTGCTGCAAAACATGTATTGAGGTACTTGAAGCATATAGTGGATTATGGGCTCAAGTATGTTGTGAATCAAAAGATTAACTTGTACATTTATGTTGATTCGGATTGGGAAGGTAGAGCCACCGATAGAAAGAGCACCTTGGTTTGTTGCTTCAGTTTGGGATCCGGCATGATCTCCTAGTTTATCAAGAAGAAGTCATGTGTGGCACTGATTACAACCGAGGCAGAGTATGTTGTCGCTTGCTTGATTAGTTTTGAGGCAGTATGGATATGAAAGCTACTGTTTGATTAGTTTGATCTCCAATTAGATGTGACTTGTATCTTTTCCGAAAATCAGATTTGCGTGAAGCTATTAGAGAACCCAATGTTCCATGACAAGTCGAAGCACATAGAGATCAAGTTCCACTATATCAGGGATATGGTGCAAAGAGGAGCAACAGATATCCACTACGTGGCAATGGACGAGCAGATAGTCGATGTATTGACGAAGCCTCTAGTTAGAGTGAGGTTCGAGTACTTCAAAGAAATACTTGGTTTGATCCAGAACGAGACCCCTCAAAAGAGGGAGTGATGAGTTATAGGATAGCTAGAGATACAAATTATCCAAGTGTAAATGTCCTAGAGAAGCTCATAGGTTGCTCGAATATAATTATTCATGTAGGTTGTCCTCGGATAGAATCAGTTTTGGAAAAGCTCGTAGGATATCCTTGGACATAATCAGTTCCGATATGTTTGTCGACTAGAATATTACCAGAGACCAGAAGATGCAGATGCATGAGATCCCACATGGGAAATGAGACAGGTTGTAGCAGGTTGCTTAGACGTAACAATTCATGTAGTTTGTCCCTCGGATGTAATCAGTCCTAGAGAATCTTGTAGGTTATCCTTGGACATAATCAGTCCTGAGACAGGTTATCCGAGTGCAAAAATATCCTAGTGTAGCAGGTTACTCGGATGTAATAAGTCCTGTGGGTTTTTTGGAGTGTAAAAGAGGTCTTGGTGTAGCAGGTTACTCAGATGTAATAAGTCTCGGAGGTTGTTCAAACATAAAAAGGATCCCAATGTAGCAGGTTGTTCGAATGTAATAAGTTCATGAGGTTGACCAGAATAAAAAATATCATGGCATGGTACGCAGGTTGTTCTGTCATAATCAACCCTTGTATGTGTGTGTTCCCATGTCACAAGGAACTTGGTGTGCACCTAGGAAGTTCTCCTATGTTGGTAGAACACAAGTTGACCATAGAGAGACATAATTCACTTGGTGTTCTCCTAGGTGATTCTCACATAATGGTATAAGCAGGTTAGATCTTGACATGTTCCATTGTTGTTAGAATGTAGGTGGTTTGCATCTGAGATGTGCTTTGTATGCTTTGTTTGTTTGTTTTTGTTTTGTGCAAGACAAAGAGATGATCTGGATTCCAAGATGATGGTAGGAGACGCATGTTATTGTCGTGGAAATGTAAATAAAGTCCTCGGATGTACCCACACGATGGCTTGCTTAAATATATGATGAATGCCTGGATGTGGATTAGGCCTACACCCAACATGAAAAAGAGTTGGATTTGTAGAAACTTCTGATGATAGATAGTATCATTCGATGATCGACTAGCATATGAATATGGAAGCAACTATGATGATGACTTTGTGATGATGACTGGACCAGATGTGTTGATGACTGTGGAGAGAGAGAGAACACCTTCCTCATTAGGAGGGAGCGTTGATGTATTTGTAACTTCATAAGATATTCTGATGTATATTATCATTGTATGTTGTTTTACCCCCATCAAAGATGTGTTTACCTCCTTTCAAGATGTCATTATTATGTATGGACCTTGAGGTACAACCTCCAATGTAAGTTGAGGAAATAGTCCCCAATGTAACATAATGTAATGTATTTTTGGAGTCTCTCTAGGAGAAATCATCCCTGTTAGTGTAAGAGGTTGGACCCATTAATGTAATAGGTCAGCCACTTGAAAGGTATAAATAGGGAGGCACCCTCCCTCATTTATATACACGCTTACTCACTCAAGTTCGCATAAGGATAAAGAGAGAAAGACAAGGAGGAGAGATAGATAGTTGTAGAAGACTTCTTATTATCGGGTTTGATAATCTTGTGATACAGTCTTTATGATGGAACTATCCTCATGAAGTTTATGGGGTTTTCTCCCTTATGGTTTCCCCAGTGAAAATCTGTGTCTTGTGTATCTACTCTATCTTGTGTATCTTATTGTACATGTTATTCTTTCAGATAAAGATCTTGATCAAGATAATTAGATTAGAAAAACTAACAATCCTCACTAAATGGTCTAATTAAGAAATAAATTTGAATAGTAGATAAACTAAATGCTTTCCTCCCATCCATTTAAGAGCATGTTATGTAACTACAACTCAACTAGAAAGATGACTCTATGGGGGGAAATATTCAACTCGTGAAAATTTCTTAGGTTTCAATGATTCATGAAATCACTAAAGTTAGAGAAATTTTCAATTAGGAGACCACTTTTTCAAATTATTTGGTAGAAGCTATATGGAAAACAAAGAATAAAGCATATGCCAACCCTCATTTTTTTACATGTCATCAGATCTTATGGACACCATTTTTGTATCCAATCCATTCATAGTTAGGATGGTATTTGTCACTAGAGAATCACCCTATACATGTATGTTTCAAAGATTTGTGGAAGCATAAGTATAAGTAACAATATGCTCTTATATGAATTGCTTTTTGTGAACCGTGCATAAGGTTATCTCGAGAATCTATTGAGGTGCAATATTTTTTGGGGCACAAGCTATTGACATGTTTTTTACTAGTGTTTGCATACTATACTATACTTGCATCATGTAGTGTATGTCATGACGACCATGAAGAAGTATCTATTTTACTATAACTATGAAAGGCCTTGAATATCTAGTAATCTCATACAAGTATTTTTTATTTTGTCAGCAACCAAAATGAGATACAATAAGTATAGAAAAATAAGATTAAATAATATAGTATTGCACATGGAATAGGTTCTTTAACTATTTATGTTTACAAGTTAATGCGCCAATCATATCAGTTGCAAGGATTTTGTACTGAAATGAATTACTTTTGTCCTCCTCCAACGTATAGGAGAGCAATAAGCACCCTGCTGCAGAGCAATAAATGTTGTGGCTGGAGGGAACATTAACGATTCAATGAAGAGCTGGATTAAATCCAACTAGAGGGCACATTAACGATTCAATGAAGAGCTGAATTAAATCCAACTGTTGATGTGATCCGCAGCCACAGCATTTATTGCTCTGCAGTGGGGTGCTTATTGCTCTCCCAATGTATAAATCTCCTGTACTTCACAAATCCACATGTGAGAGTTAAGGACCAAGGTTGAAGATGGGGGAAGTTTTAATCCTATCCATCCTTCTACTTTTCTGCTTGATCTTGTGATTATGCACTATAGTGGGCTTGCATATTTCATGTTCTCCTAATGAAGAGAAGTAATAATGGAAGAATGAAGTCTTCATAAACCTCCTTCGTATTTTGCCACAAATTCGTTGGGCATGTGGTTAAAGCATCTTTTTAAACCTTTCCAAGGATATTTGAGACCACAACTTTGTAAGGAAACATTCCTATGGTGATTTCTCATACTGAAATGAGACCTTACATCCCCCTTATGATTGGTGCAGCTCCTAATTTATTAACAAATAAGCCAACATACCAAAGATTTTTCTATTTCAAACAAAGCATGAATGGATGTGAAAGTGCATATATCATGTTTATTCCAAACTAGGTTATTCCAAATAGTTTTTTGAGGTTGTTCCTTTAAAGGAATCACCAAAAATGTTTATGAAGAAACACAAGATCTCTTAGTGGAGTCATGTAAAGTTGAAATACTATGTTGTTGGATTAAAGCATGTAGATAAAATGAGTGGGATGATGTAATATATTCTCCTTGTTCATGATAATCTTGGGAATGATGAGGCAAGTTCGTAGCCCTAGGGGTCACTAGTTAAAGATCATGCATATGAAGGTTTCTTATCCATGTTCAAAGGATAGACCATTTTTAAATTAGAAATCCCTACTTCCTTTGGAGGTCCCTTAGGGGATCGTCCTAGTGTTCCTCTCGAGGGGAAACAACTGGGGATATGGGATAAAGTTAAAAGAAAAAATAAAGGAGAGAAGGGAAGTATTTCCAATAGTGTTTCTTAAGAAAGAGGATATTTAAGCTTGGAGCATAAATAATTTGGTAGCCAATATTTCCCCTTGGAATGGACTACGATTAATAAAAGAAAGAAAAGGAAGGAGAACATATCAAGGGATGTTGTTGAATAAAGATGACCTTGTCTAACATAATTGATATTATTTATGTTATTTCCATTAATTTGAAGACTAATATTTTGTTATGAACTTTTAACAACAAATATATATATATATATGTCCAATGTAACAAAATTACCAATATATCATGCAATTTTAGATGTCTGGTGTAGCAAAATCAATTATAAGTGTTGAGGACAAATTTAATGTTCTCTAAATTAATAAAATGTGTTATTATCTTAGCATAGACTTGGAAACATACTTGGTTGTTAATTTGCAATCTCTAAAATCAAATGATTATGATCATATTGTAATATCTTCTATGAGTAAAACCAGTTCATGATTATATAGTTTTGCATGTATTTATTTTAAACTATGTGGATGACAACATGGAAATTTTTCAGCTTTTTATTATAGAGGTTGTGGAAGCTTTCTTAGTTTTATAAATTGATCTCTCAAATCATCAATTTGAGTTCTTGTTGGGTGTATTTGCATATGTTAGAGGTAGTTGGGACATAACTCACTACCATTTGGATTTATGAAAGAGCAAAGTGACTCCCACTCATATAGATCTTCATAGTAAAAAGTCATGTTGATCATTGTATTTGTGTAGAAACTTTCAACTAGCTATACTGACACAATGTAGTATTTATTTGCAAGATATATTATGTGTATTAATTCTTGCACATGATCTAGGAACTAGGAATCAAAATCATCAAAGAATTATTAACAAATACTCATGAATTGGAAATAACTGGAATACCAAATATGTTTCCTCTCTGTATATTATATAAACAATAAAGGATTACAATTTCCATGCATAGCAATAGCTTAACTCCATGCAGAATTCGAATACCTAAGGGACAATTCGAATTCAGTGAGTGAGTCTAGCTTAACTGACTCTTTGCCATGCAATCTCACTCAGTTAACCACTTGACCAAAACCCTAATTGACTCACCAAACCCTAACTGAAGTTGGAGTGCAATAAATGATTAAATCTCAACTGAAGGAGATCAAACACATGTCATAGCAATCCAATCATCAAGTGCTAGTACTGCATGACTCCAATAAACCCTGATGAGGTTAACTGAAGCTGAACTGACCATCAGAAGTTGGTGAAGGCGCCTTATTCACTCCAGTTCATTAAAATAATAATAAATAATCATTAAATAATATATTTAATGAATGGAGGTGCCTTAACTGACAGTAACTGATTGGTTGAACTGAAAGTAACCACCAGTTAGCAATTAGGTGCATGAATGTCACACAGATTACCCCTGGAGTGCTCCAGTTAGCCTCCTTGACTGTACGAGAAGGCTAAGTTAGCCTCCTTGACTGTAGGTAGGCGTGGGAGTGACTGGGATGATGGTAATTAATGCTCCTTGATGTCAATTAAACTTAGGATAGTGGTTTAACTAGGCCAATTTGACTGAAGAGTGTGTATGATGGTAAATGTCTCCAACACCCCCCCTTAAGCTATACTCAGGAAGAGTTAGAAAACAAAGATGCATAAAATGCTAGGGCCCTGGAAACTAAGGCCATAGGTCACCCTGTACAATAAAGTAACTACTTAATATAAGCAAGGAAACGGGGAAAACCTCATGGGAACAATACCCCCCTCAAACTAAGCAATAAATCAAGAATTGGTTCTTCTATGCAGCAGCATCTTGAGACTGTGCATGTGAACCTCTGAATCCAAACTAAATGAATATGTCTGGAGGAATCTCCCACTTTGGAGGAAAAACAATGCACTCAACTGAATCAGAAATATAAACAGTTGCACGGTGGAAACTAGACCCATGTAGAGCAACTGAAATCATCTAAAGAGAGAGCAAAGGTTCTTGAGGATTTGAACCATGTGTGGAACACTCAAGAAACTGATATGTTGCAGCCTTGAACAGCAAACCATGAGTGGTAAAATCAGCCCCAAATCTTAGGAGCAAGTGTCCATGCGGATGCAGAATGTCTTCCTCTTTACTAGTTCTGCGAGGAGATGAGCTTGTGACCAAAGGTAGAGAATCCCTGGGACTCTGGAGAGCGAATGCTTGAGCTCCATAATCTGATATAGATTCTGAAATAGCTAATGAATGACAAAATAAAATATCAGCAACCTAATAAGAGGAAACTAACACCAAATCCCCATCAGCAAAATTGAAGAAGAACTGCGGTACTTGATTTTTCACACCTGAATCGGTGAGAGCAGCTACAAGCATGGCTGAAAGCTCTTGGATTTTAAAATATGAACAAAATAATATCAGATAAGAATGTAAATTAGATATAAATAAGTTCACAACAGATCCAAAACTATGAAATGAAATCAAATCCCCAGCAGCAGTTTTGTAGGAGACTTGCGGTACTTGTTTCTTCACACCGTTGATGAGAACAACTACAAGCAGTACTGAAGGTTTATGAACCTGAAATTTTGAACCAAGAAATATCAGATCAGATCCAAATAAGATCATATCAAATCCAATAAGTTTCATATCAGATCCAAAATTATGGTCAACGGAGACGGTAGATGCACAGTTTTCTTCTTCTTCAAAATTCTGAATTTTGGTGCATGCAATCCTGCAGGATTTTGCTGAAAGATCTAGATCATGGGGAACGAATGGATCACTCTGGTAATCTGATATTTCTTCCAAAATATCCAAGGTATCACATATTTTCACACCACCATCAACATTTGAGGAAGAAAAATCAAATTTCTCCTCACTTTCGGAAGCAATTACTGGTAAATTTTGCACAGAATTCAAAGGAAAATCATCGGTGAATGTTTGCATGGAAGTGCAGCAGTATTTTTCTTCAACATCAGAGATTCGAATGTCTTCTTCTCTTTCAGCAATATGAGAAGATGAGATATCAGAGATCTCATGAACTTCAGGAGCATCAGGAGAAGGAGTCACTTCATGGAGACTTTCTTCAATTCGAATTGAATGTGTAGAAGATTTTGCTTCATCTTCATCTTGAACAACTTCATCAAAGAGAGTAGAGGCTGAGAGTTTTGAGTGAAGAACTCTTGTGGTGTTGGCTGTAATTTCCAAACTACTGTTATGATCCTCATTGTGCTTGCCATAGGTTCTGTCCAATTTTGTCCAGATATCCTTTGGGTATTCAGTAGAACCAACAAAAAAGTACAAGCTATCAGAAAGGGCCAGACATATTGCTCCAAAAGCTCTGTCACCGTCATTTAGCCAGTCATTCTCATTCTCATAAGTCTCTCTTCCAATTCCAATAGACACCTCATAGAGACCTCGTCTCTTGAGATATGCAATCATCTTCAACTTCCATTCCGAATAGCTTGTGAATGGGGTGAGAGGAGGGATTTATGAGTCCATTCAAAGTTGTACCTAATAAAACCTGCAAATCAAAACAGAAAGGGTACCGTAAGGTCAGACAGCCTACACATTTAGGCTTTCATCACACCCAGCATAGTCAATCAAGCAAGCTTGATCAACAAGTTCTTTACTTGGGATATTGAGTGGTAAGCCTTGGCTTCTAGTGTAGTGCTGGATTTTTGAGCTATCGCTCAAATTTCATGGAGAAATCTGTCAAAAATCTTGTTTTTGAGAGATTGATCTTCGTCCCGCCGTAAGCTCTGATACCATATTAATTCTTGCACATGATCTAG